>CAUYTI010087643.1:0-103901 GCA_963575145.1 Galago senegalensis | reverse complement strand
ACTGGATTGTTGCTGAAATAAATTGTAGCGTTGCTTTCCCTCATGTTACACATATCTGTTTATATACCTTCTTTTCGTACTAAAGGTTGAATGTAGAGAGCTCCTCATTGTATCCTCAGTACTGAGAACAGTACTTAGCACATTGTAACTGCTAAATAAGTGAGTATGGAGAATGAATACATCAAGGGGAAGATGGGTCTACGTGGACAAGCCTTGGTGACTGTACTAACACTTTATTTGCTAAAGGGAATTAATTGGTATTGTGGGTGTTACAGGGGCCTTGTCTTTGAGTCTTCCTTCTTTACAACATATCAGATGTCTCATTGGGTACAAGACAGGTAATCAGGGGCTACATAATACAGAGACAAAATTGGTCCCTGGGCAATGGATTTAGCTGAGGTTGAAGGCTACATCCTAGTTCTACTCAGGGTTAGTAAATAACCCCTCAGGTCAACTTCCTTCCCTTGTAATACTTAGAGTCCAAAAGGCAGGGAGTTTTTACTCTGTACTCTTTGATAACTACCAAGAAACATCCATCACCCAAAGAGTCTTCCACACAGATCCTCGTAAACAGCCTGCTAGTTTATGGTTCTAGGGATACCCACCTCAGGAGCTGTGTGTATATCTTGTGTAGAGGGTTGAGGTGGGCAGAAAGGAAGCAGGTAGCGGATGACTAAGACTTACTATTGTGAAGAATAACAAAGGCAGACCATGATAACCATCGCCATGGTAACAAGCCATCTCTGACTCTCTCCAACACACACAATTTATCATTAGCCGTCATTTCCAGTATCAGGCAGACACAACCCAACAGGGCTTTAGTGTCTCAAAGCAGCACACAAGGGAGTGGTATACCGTGGCTATTTATTTTTGCTAAGCAAGAGCTAAGAACAACCTCTCAGGTCTGTGTTTGCAGGGACTGACCCCTGTTGGGAGGCTGCAAGCAGGCACATTTGGCTACTGGACCTAGTGTATCTTATTTGAAAACATGCCACAGTCTGCTTAAAATTAATCACTTGGGAAGGGGCTTTGTAAGAGTATTAGATTTTTGCTAATTCTAAGTGTTTTATTTTTTATAAATATATTTGATGATTGATACTTTATAATTTTTCAGTTTCCTAGAAAATCCTCTGGAGAAGATCCCTGTTAAGTTCATTCTTTGATCAATGTACAAACAGCCACAAAATTGTCTCAAAACATGTTTATTGTGCCAGAAAATGCTAGAATGATTATGACCCCAGAATACAATCTCAGAGCAGAAACATTATGAAAAGCCTTGAGACATTCGTTTAACTACTTTTGCTCATTCATGTGCCCACAGCGATGAGATTTGAGTGTACTGATAACAGCAAACTCGCTACACTGCCCAACACATAAAAGATACTCAAAACTATGTGTTGAATAAATTAATGAAGCAGGCTCGGCGCCTGTGGCTCAAGCGGCTAAGGCACCAGCCACATACACCTAAGGTAGCAGGTTGGAATCCCCAGCCCAGGCCCGCCAAACAACAATGATGGCTGCAACCAAAAAATGGCTGGGCGTTGTGGAGGGCACCTGTGGTCCCAGCTACTTGGGAAGCGGAGGCAGGAGACTCGCTTGAGCCCAGAAGTTGGAGGTTGCTGTGAGCTGTGATGCCATGGTATTCTACCCAGGGGGATAGCTTGAGGCTCCGTCTCCAAAAAAAAAATTAATTAATTAATTAATAAAGCAGCAACTACAAACCTGGACATGGATGATTGTAAACACAGAGGCTGGAGGGAAAGTCTGAGAAGCACGGGAAATAAAAGCAAACACTGTATCCAATCTCCAGTATTTTCTGTTTTCTAAATCCATCAAGCTGCTCCACTCCCAATGTCTTGGCAGGTGTTGTTCCTCTGCCTTGAACATCCTTCTCCGTTGTCTATCTGATAACCGGCTGCACAGTTTAGCCTCATCTTACCTCTTCCTGGCCCAGCTTCTCCTACCATCCCTGGGTAATGGCAGAGTTAGTTACTTCCCTCTGCATCGCACACGATGAATGGAAACGTTCTCTCTGTATCAATCCCACTACCCTCGCTGGACTGTAATGGCATCTGGATTTAGAAATTTGTCTAGCTTTTTCAAGGCCAAATGTGTCTTACCTAGCTTTGTAGTGCCAATGACGGTGTGGAGGAAGGACTCGATAAATGTTTGTGTCTAAAAATAATTTCAGTATATTCATGAGAATAGGATAGAGACGCAGCCAGAATGGATCTGCTGAAAGCAATGGAGCGTTTATTTGAATTTAGATTCTTTATAGTCACATAGCTCATTCCTGGTGGGTGCCAAAGACTAGCCAAGATTTGAATCTGGCTCTGTTCATCGTCAAAATCCATGTTCCTTCTACCATGTTTTAAAGTATATCAGGGAGGACTGGGAAGGTACTAAAGAAGGAGGGAAGGTTTCTGAAGGAGGTTATTAAACTTAACATCGGCAAGTGCCTGGGAAGGAGCTGATCCAGAGAAATGGCAGGAGAAGCATGGAGCAACAGAAACACAATTCCATCCCTTCGGCTTTGTAACGCCCAGATTTCACCGGGCTGTATTTCTTCAGATCTTTCATCTCAGTTGGGATAAGAAAACAAAGGCACATGGCCTGTTATGGATTCCATGGGAGACTTTCACATTTTTCTCCCTACCCCATCTAGCACATAGCAGGCCCTCAGGAAATACTTGAACAAAAGAACATGAAACCAAAGCAGTTATGTGACTGGAGTGGCATCCAGCTGTCCTCACGAATCTGTGGGCTCTCAAATCTTAGTTGGGCTATTTTTACCTCGGAGTTCTCAAAGGTTGCCATGGGAGTGTAAACAGAACTTCTCTGAAGGAATAATTCTTCTTTTGAAGAGTCTCCCTGCCATTTTGTGCAGAGAAAAGGAATTTTCCAAGAGGTGTTTTAAATACTTCGGACCTCCAAGCAGTGCTACTTCGGTATCTTTTACAGCATGAAAAGCCTTTCCCCCACAATCTTCTGCCTGGCTCCCCCCAGGTGACGCGCTGCACTGCACAGCATCTCTGCTGCACCTGGATTTGATCTTGTGCACACTGAACTGCAGTCCTTGGCCTGGACTAAAGGCAACTGCCAGCACTTACATAAAGGCTACTTTGAGCACTCTGCCAAGGACTTGGGAGACAGTTTCTTTCAAAGAAACAAATACATTTGGTTTTCAGAGTTAGCATGAGGCCAGGCAAATTTTTTTCCTTTACCTTTTGTCTGTCTCCGTCTGAGATGTAGCTAATTATGTAAGAGAGGCTGGAGGGAGCAGCCCCCTGAATCACGTCTTCACACACACTATGGGCTAGAAGGAAATCTAGGTCAGCCTTGTCTTCCAGAAATGCAAATTAAAATAATAGCCTCTGCCTGCGTATCAGGGCTAACAAGCTTGAAAACAGGGTGGCAATATAGCAGAGGTAGTTCAAAGGCTCAGAACTGGTAAAATGTACCCTTTCATCTTAGGAGGTAGAAACGAATTTTCTTAGGCTTTGCACATTGTCCCCAAATGCTTTGAATATTAAATCCCTGAGGTGTTCTACCTAAAACAAGAAGGTCTGGGTGTCAGGATCAAACTTTCTTAGGCCTTGAAGATAGTCTGAGTGCCTGCTTTCCCGCTAGCAGCATTGCCCTGGGTTCTGGGACAGGAGCTGTGCTCAGTGGCATGCTATATCCTAGATGCAAATAAGCAGGCTTTGTTGCTAAATTTAATCTATGTACCAGGGTTGGTCAACATCTAAGAATAGAAGGACGTATATTTGGTAGAATTCGGAATAGCCTGGGTGGAATCTATTCACACTGGAATGAAATCATCTGTGATCTTGTTTCTATCTACTGGCATCTTGAGACTTTTCCTAGCCTGGTGTCAGAGGTCATGCCACCCTAGTACGATCTCATTCTACTGTTTTTCCTGATCCCACATTATTTTTCAAATTGCATAACTTTTAAAGAGCTAATTCTCCACATGTGTATTATGGGAGCAACATTCTACTAAGGGCTTTACAAATATTTTTTATATTCCTTATTTATTCAAAAAGTATTTATTGAGTACCTACTATGTGCCACGTATCATTTCAGGCCCTGGTGGCAAAGCTGCACAAGTGTACATGCAAGTGCAGAGACATCAATAAGACCAAAGCAGAACTCATTCATTACTCCCAGAAAATAAATAAGAATGAGAAAGTTGGCTCAAGTAAGCAAGAGAGAGCATAGGGAGAGGCATTTATTGAGGGTGACTGGGAAAAGCCTCTCTTAATAGGCATCCTGCAAAAATCCAGGGAGGGAATCTTCTAAGCAGAGAGGACAAGGAGGCCTTAGTTGTCTTCTGTTTGATGTATTTGAGAAATGACTTGACTCCGCTGAAGGAAAAAGTAATAGGAAATGAAATCAAACAGGAAGTCAGGAACCTGATTATGTGGGAGCTTTGGGGCTGCAACAAGGAGTTTGCATTTTATCCTAAAGAAAATGGGGGCATTTACCTGGATATTTTAAATATCAGTACATTGGCTGTGGCTGTAGTGGGAAGAATCAGTGGTAGTAGGAAGAGTGAAAAGAGAGACAGAACTGTCGCAGAAGTTCAGCCTGGGTGACAGGGCCGTGAGGTTGGTTTGGGATGGATCCGAACACGCTGATAGTGAGACAGGCTCATTTGCGTACACGATAGCTCTTGGAGATGGGAAAACTGATGATGGGGCAGAGCTGTGATGCATTTGAAGGTGGATCTGATAAAGTAACCTAATAATGACGCAGAGGATTATTGAAAAGGAAAAAAAAAGTTAAACAAAGCTGGCAGGGAAGTCAGCATTTTGCAAATTCAAGAGGGGAACTGAGGAATTACAGGGACAATTTGGACTTAAACAACCCACAACTATTTGTTCAATGACTACCTGGAAATTTGCAAGGAAACTATCTATATGGCTGATTCTTGCAGATAATGGCCACATCACCCTTTCACTCAGTGTCTCTGCCCCAAGGAGGACTCAGAAACTCCAGTTTGTTTTCACTTACTAAGATTGTTCTTGTTACCATTTGGCATTTACCTCTCTCTTTTTCTCTCTCTGCTGATGAGTCACCTGAAAAAAAACTGCTTTTACAAACTTCCATAGTTGCCTTTGCTGCTCTGAGCTGACAAGGACAGAATGCTGTTGGCAAAATCTGATGCAGCTGGCTGTTTGTTTTCTTGAAGGACCCAAAGGTGAATATAAATAATTTAAAATACCTTTTATGATCTATCTGTCAGTATTTGGGAGACAAAATCAAAGGAGCAGAGATGGAAGAGGGAGAAACAGAAAAGAATTTGAAGGAAAACATAAAATTTGATTTGGCATAACAAACATTTATTGAACACTCACAGTGTCCAAGAGCCGCAAAACAGGACTAAAAACCTATATTTATTGAGTGCTCTGTGCCCAGATGCACTTGAATCCTGAAAAGACAATGCAGTAAGTACCAGTATTAACATCCTTTTGTAGTTGAGGAAATGAATGGGTTTAGAGCTTTTAGGACAATTGTTCATATCCCACATCTAGAAAACAGAGTGGGCCTGGGTTTGCATTACCCTGCATGACCATGGGGCCTGGTTTTTTGTTTTTTTTTTATTAAGTCTTTTGTACATAGATCATAAATACATTGCTTCTTGATTAAGGGATTCCACTATCTGGTGGTGTGGGATGAAGAAAGGCTGTTAACAGCCAGAAGTGGTTTAGGGTCATTGAATGAAGTTACCTGGAAGAGCCGTTGTTTACAGTGGAATTGGAGGAAACATCTGATTTAAATGAGAAGAGGGTCGATCTTCTCAGAAGAAAACAATGGATTAAAAAGTGAAGAATCCAGGCTATTGTATAATGAATTTTCTCTGGGTGGCCCAGCAATGTTTTATACACACTTATTTTTTCATTCATATATAACACAAAATGTTCAACATCACTAATTAATATGTCATGCTATAAATATACATTATAATACCTAAGGCACATTCTATTATAAAATGTATAAGATTTGTTATATATTCTTTGATATAAATGTACAAATACTTTATAATAATTCTATAATATATTCATAATAAGTTCATGAATATAGTATTTACATATCATACTGTATATGTCACATTGATGATCTGTGGTATATCAATAATATTTCACTAGGTAGACTACTATGTATATAATAATATCATGTATATATATGTATATATATGTGTGTGTGTGTGTGTGTGTGTGTGTGTGTATCTTTATGTCTTTCATAGGTTTAGCTGGTTGGGTTGGTTTCAATATTGTGTAACAAAAACAGAACCAGACTGCAAATCAGGAGATGTGAGTTTCCATAATTTTTGCCAAGTCCCTTGATTTCTCAGGGTTCCACCTCTAAACCATTAAAGGGCTGAACTAAAGAAATCTTTCTAGGATTTTGAATTAGACATTTTGCAAAAAAAAAAAAAAAAGACATACAAAAGGACAGGAGGTATTTGACACAATGTTCAACATTACTAATCACCAGGGAAATCTAAATTAAATCCGTAATGACATATCACCTCCGACCTGTTAGAATGGCTGCTATCAAAAAGACAAAGTGAGAATGTGAAAAAAGGGTAGCTCTTGCATTTGGTGGGAATGTCAATCAGCATAGTCAGTATGAAAAACAGGAGAGGAGTTCTTCAAAAAATTAAAAATAGAACTACCGTATGATCTAGCAGTCCCACTACTGGATATACATTTACTGAAAGAAAAATAATCAGTACACTGAAGATACATCTGCACTCCCATAGTCAATGCAGCAGTGTTCACAATAGCCAAGATAGGAAGTCAACCTAAGTGTCCATCAATCAACGTATGAATGGATAAAGAAAATGTGGTGTGTCTACACTATGGAATGCTATTTGGCCTTTTCATTTAGGATTAATGAGTGTGTACATATGAGTGGGTCCCTTGTTTGCATTGGTAAGGTAAAGTCTAAGTTGTAGTTGTGCCCTTCACTCAGGAAGTGAACCATTTACCTGTGTGTTGTGCCCATTAGGTGGTCATTTACCAAATGTTCTCTCCCCTTTTCTTCAATTTGATTAAGTTTTCTCTTACATGTGCATGTGGTTGGTAATCTACAAGTTTCAACTTAGTATTGAGTCCATGGGATGCTTGATTTCCCATTCTTGTGATACTTAGGAGAGTGTTCTCCAATTCCATCCAACTTGTAACAAAAGATACAAAATCTTTATCTTTTTGTGGCTGGATAGTATTCTATGCTATGCATAAATCACAATTTATTAATCCATTCATGCATTGAAGGGCACTCTCACCAGCCTTTAAAAAGAAGGAAGTCTTGTCATTTCTGACAATGTGGATGAACCCGGAAGACATTTTAGTAAATGAAATAAGCCAAGCCAGGAAAGGCAAATAGCATATCATCTCTCTTAAAAAACTGAACTCAGAAGCAGAGAGTAGAATGGTGGTCACCAGGGGCTGGGGAAATGTTGATCAAAGGGCACCAAATTTCAGTTAGATACAGAAGAGAGATAAGTTCAGGAACTCTATCATATAACATGGCGATTATAGTTAATAATAATGTATTGTAACTCTTGAAAATCACTCTTGAAAACACTAAGAGTAGATCTTAAGTGTTTGTATTTCAGACCATGAGAAAATGATATGTGAGTTAATGAATATGTTAATTAACTCAATGTGCCCAGTCCATAATATATACGTATTTCAAACCATCACATCAAGTTATGCATGATAAATATATGCAAATATTACCTGTCAATTTAAAAACTGAATTACAAATATTTCTGGGATAACTTCCACCTCTAAAATTCTTTGATTTGGACATAAAATCCTGACCGAGATCTTCTCTGGGTTGGTGATTCTGTCCTCCACGTTGGCACTGGGCATGTGCCTCCTCCTGTGTGATTATTGGGTTGTCTGCAGTCAGGCCCTCTTGACTGGGAGCTTCCTGAGATCAGGGGTGACATCTTATTCATTTTGACCTCTGGCATCTAGCTCATGCTCAAGAACTAAATATTACTTTTCTCTTACTCTATTTTAAATAATTCTGTCTCAATTTTTATAGGAAAATATCACTCAAAATATGCTTCATTCCCCATTGTTTCCAAGTGGCTTATTTCTAGCTTGATAAAAACAAGAAGTTCATGTCAATCAGGATTTAGGTTGGAATCCCTTGTTGGACTGTTGCTAAAAGGGCTTCATAATTACTACATATTTATCCTTTCAATAAGGAATCTCAAAGCAATTTACTAAGAAAGCTATTACTTCATATTTGAGGCTGAAGTACAAAGAGATCAGCAACTTATTAAAGGTTAATAAATTATTCACTGATTGCTACTCAAGCTTCTGAGCCCCAGCCCCAGACTTTTCTAAACCCAAAAGAGCAGGCGAAGGAAATGGTGTTTAGAGATTCTGTGTACCCAGTATACTTAGCATAATCAGTTTACCTGTGTCAATTTCGTTACCCTTTATAAATAGGGATGCTGCCTCGTGGGAAAAGAAAAGCTTCCCTACTCTTTTTCCGTTTCGAAGCAGGGTGATTCACCATTCTAATCTATGCTGAAAGGGCACAGAATTTATTTCATCAGGGTCTGAGGAAGGAAGGCGCTCTCTGCAGAAGCAGCTCCTCTGGGGTTTGACTGGGGTTGGGAGTATCCTAGGTTAGGAGTTACAGGTGCCTCAACCATCCGTTCTGGCTGCCTTTTTCATCAGAACCGTGTTTGAAAATCCCTTTATCTTCCTTTGACCCTGCTAGGCTGCTTCCCAAAGGAATACACTCTAATCCTCCTTAGCCTGTCTGGAGAGATTTAGCTCTCAGCCAAAGGGGTTTCAAAAAGATTTTTCTGCAGTCCTGGAAAGGAAATGTGTTGTTGTCTATAAAGAGATGGGTCATGTTTACTTGTTTTTGTGAGTGACATGGAGATAATTTGGCACATTGATAAACATATATAATAGACATATGTGTATAGAGTCTATGTACCCCGCATACATATTATACATATATACATATACATGAGTATATTCACTTCAACATTTCTCTATTTCTTGGGAAAGACAGGTCATCCATTTGGATAAATTTGAATAAGGCCAATGGCATGTTCTGGAAAAGCTTGAATTAAGGAATATTCTGCACCAAAGAAATGCCTTTTGGTTACTTTCCAGCAGGAAGGCAACTCAGATTAAGGAAACTGTGTCTGCCTAATGAATGTCCTAAGGGAATTCGCCTTTATGCAGGGAAAGGGATGGTTTAAAGTTAAATTAACTGCATGGCAATATAGAACAGATTTTCTTGAGGGCACTTTAAAATTTGACTCACCCTTTGTTTTCCCCTCATTTAAAATATTTCTTTTACAAACTTATTTTACACTTTTACATTGCACAAACTTTGTGGCTAAGAAAACAAGCAAATTACCACGTCCTAGAAATGATACAGACTTGGGAATCACACCTCTTTGCAATTCCCACCTGGCCACTCGCTAGTTGAGTGTACTTGGAGTGTTTCTTAACCTGTCAGCAACCTCAGATTCCTTTCCTGTAAGAAAGATGAAAATACTTCCCCCGAGTGATCCTTGTGTGAATAAGATAACTTATACACAGTGCCTAGCAATTGGTAGAAATTTTTAGAATGTTACTTTGCCATTTTTAAGCCAAGTCCTGTCTCAGTTTCCCTAAATGCCTAAATAATTGAATTAAGAGGGTATTTACTCTGTATGGTTTAATACTTTGCTTATGCTTATGAGACCTTATGTGTCTCTGTGCTTTCCCTGTGGTCTGGGTAATTCATAATGTCTCTAATTATGTTTCTCTAATACACACTTTAAAAATATGACTTGTGGTAAATTAGAAAGGTTGATAACTTTGTATTTTCCTTTGGGGAAAAAAATGTCAAATGACAATTGTTAGATAATCAGTTTTCCCTAACTCTAACACTATTATTAATTTCAAGATAGCCAAACTCACAGTTACATAAGTGAAATGGCACAGGTGTATATGAATTGACAATTAAATATGACACAATTAAGCATATTAAGTTTTTCCCATCTCAATACACTCCTTGCTTACGTATCAATCAGCTGTGTAACATGAAATAAAACACTCGAATTGTTTAAGGATCCAATTCTTCAGCAACAAAGTGAGAAAGTGCTATTATAGGGATTGAAACCTGAAATAGCTGCAGGGACCAGACAAACATTAGTAAGTGGACTAATTTGGTATGATATTAGTTGCTGGCAGCTAATTCAAATAAAAAAAACAAAAAAAGCAAAAAAAAAAAAAATATGGTCCAATCAGTGACCTCCACTTTAGAAGATCTTGTCAGTTTCTTCCTCCTAGGATTTAAACCTCATTAAAAACAGTCCTTGTCTATAATAAATGGCTTTAACAGATTCCCTTTCACAGAACTCAATTTGCCTATCATTACAGGGACTTGGGCAGAATGAAAACTCAGAATTTCAGAAAAGTAGAGGTGATGGAAGATGTAGTATATATCTATACAAGAATGTAAGAGGGAGGGTGATGAATGGAATAGTTCTAAAAAGTCATTTTAAGTTCATGAATCATGTTGGATGGCTTTCAGGGAGGAAACGTCAATTCCCTGATCTTGTTTACTCCAGAAGTCTTCCCTAGACTTAAGAAACTCAGCACTGCGTATACAAACAAATTACCGACCTGTCTTGATCTGTCTTTCCCCAAAGGTAGATATGAGAATGTATATCTTTAAATAAGAACATACACATAATTTGAATATTCAAAACACTGCCCTATTTTCTGCATTAGAGAAGGGGCAGAACTTGTATACTTTTATAAGCTGTCTACTCCAAATGCTACTGTATCTTAAACGTTTTTTGAATTAATACTTGATGTTTTATGACTGATTTAAAACCTGTGAATCCTGTGAATCTGTTGTAAATGCTATATATGCACCTGTATATGTGCAGAGCAGTGTGAAAAAATATATACACATTTAAAGAAAAGAAAAAACTGCATTAAAATTGTATACTCAACATATACTGATAACAAAAGATAAATACAAGTCACATTGAGCACCTCTTATAATTGCAGAAGTCAAATGTGACTTTGAGTATTCCAAATTTACTACAGTTTTTTTCCTTTCTTAAAATGTGTACACATTTTTTGGCACCCTCTGTGTGTGCGTGTGTGTGTACCTACTCTTGTCCAGTGCCATTAGAACTCATGGAAAACAAAATATATCACCCCACCCTAACTGGAAACAAACAATTAATTATAGCTGACTTGGAACAACAGTTTTAACGGAATGACATTGTAATGCAACTCCTGAAGCCAGTCTGTTTAGTAAGACACAGGAGAATGCACTTTTGAAGGCCGCTTATTGGTGGTAAGTAAGAGAGTGTCTGGGAAACTAACAAAACCGTAATACAGAAACAAGCACCTTGTTATTAGATGTTAAAGAACATCAAGGAAGATTTATATCTTCTTTTAACTTTGCTGTGAAACAGTTTCAAATTCAATTGCTGGGTTGTTTTAGAGGAAAGCAGAAGTTCAAGAGGAGAATGCCTTTAACAGCCTTAGGATGATTTAGAGCAAGTTTAATCATTTTCTGCTCTCTCCAGGAAGATTAGTGACGTGAATTAAGAAGCAGCATGTACACTGATTTCATCCTCAGAGAGGAAGAGAGATGCTAAAAGCTCATTACGAACAAATGAATTTGCATACAGCCTACTTCACATTCGAGAGGAAGCAGAGATTCACAAGGTAGAGTCCGCAATAGCATTCAGAATGTAGAACCTGGTGTGGCTTCTAACGGAATAAACAGAATTCTCAGAGCCTTAAGGCTGTTAGCATAAATGAGCTACTCCCTAACTGCAACCGTAATAGCCATTTTAAATAACTTAAAAATCTGCATGTGTAAGAGTAAGTAGGTTTTTAAGTGAAAACCAGTGGATCCCTCTGTCTGGGGATTTACAGGTGATGTCTTTATTTTCTGAGTATACTCTCTCTCCTACTATTCTGCTTTTCACCCCTTAATTTCCAACTGAGTGGAGCTATTTCCAATTCCCTGTACGATGAATTTGCTTCACCTTAACTTTGAGATGTTGATAACACTTTATCATATTTCTAGAACATCCTTCTTATCCATGCAGAATTCATAAGCCTTAATTTTCCTTTCAGGCCCAATTCAAGTATTAATTCCACCAGAAAAACTTTACTTATCTTCTCAAGTAGAAGCGTTTGGCCCTTTCTGAACTTCTGTAGCTTTAACAGGTGCAGAGTGACATCAGTTTCTGTTTTACATTATAGCCGTATATGCCTCTTACTTCCCTTACTGGTTCCTTAAAGGTAAGACACTAGTTTAACTTTGTATCTCACGTACTATCTAAAATACTCCTTTGCCCTTAACATATTTCTCCAAAAATACGTAGAGGAATCTAAAATTTTAATATTCTTTGGTACAGAAAAAATGTTGCATCATAATTAAGTGTAATATTTACTGGATGCCTACTAGGTGTCAAACTCTATTCTCAATACCTAAACTACACATATTTTAAAAGTTACTTATATTCTAGCGAATAAGTAAATAAACAAGGAAACAAATAGACTTATGAGATGTATCACACATGAAATAAGGTGAGGGGATAGTGAATGGCTGGATGAGGGGGTGTTACTTAAGTTGAAATCAAAATGACAAAAAGCAAGCAGCTAGTTGAGAGTTTGGACAGGAACATTCCAGGTATTTCACATGGAAACGGATTTAACACAGGGAACTAGAAACTTTAAAAATCTTTGAAAAGACTTTAGAATCAAAACTCAGGGACAGCCCCGTATAGCATTTAGAAAATCAGCATTTATAGGAATCAAAGGTAACTGTCAACAAAATGGGTAATTCTTGGGAGCAGACCCCAAAGCAAACATAGTTGGTATCACAACAGGCTTCCTTGAAAGATCTAGGGGATATGACCCCAGAGCATAAGCAGAGGTTCTGGACTTTGATGGGAGTGAGGGCATTTTATCCACAGTTACACAAAGCAAGCAGAGCGTATAGGAATAGATGCAGGTTGCATTAAAGGTTATGGAGTAGGGACAGAAAAGTGTTCCTCTCTGGCAGCATCTACTTCATTTCAACTATGGGTAAAGTGAGGTCACTAGCAAACAGTATAATGTTGGGGAACAGGGGTGCAGAGATCTGAGGTGAGATAAGAAGCTATAAAATAGTTGAATGGAAAAGCAAGAGAAGTTGAATAAAATACCCCAGCAATGCTGAGGGGCCCCATGTGACTCAAAGTCCTGATTTTAAGATGAGAATGGTCATCAACAAGGCTGTTTTTCTGTTCACAAAGACTGAGCTCCTTGGGTACAGGAAAAACTAGGTAGATTGTTTAGTTTAACAAGACTTGAAAATTCACCAAGCAAAGACATTGTAGGAAAAGGGTGTTAGGAATTTAGAGTTTAACAAAGGCATGGGGGATGGTGTAGGGAATAATGAATGCTTGAAAGGAGAAAGGTGAAAATTTGAGGAGGTTGACGTGAACAAGAGGTACAATCTGGCCTGGATAGAGTTAGAATGTTGGTGTATATTACAGCATATATGATTCAGAAGGTGAATCATGGGTAGGGCAGGATATGTCTCTGAAAAAGATTCAAGTGTCTTGGTTGGGGGATATGTCCCTGGTGAGGGATAAACCTTTTTATTTCTTTTGTATATAACATGTTCTTAATAATATGGCAAGGAAATGTGAAAGGTGTTGGTCAAAAGGTACAAAATGTCAGTTAGAAGCTTTCTAGCTGTCTCTGCTGGCTTTCTCCTGCTCTGCCACAGCAATTGTGCAGAACCGAGGTGGAGACAAGAGAGCCATACCTGGGAGCAGCCAGGATGACTGAGTCACGATGGGGCAGAAAACTGGCCTGGAGGTACAGGACTCCCAGACTTTGAATAAGCTATGGTTTTATTAAGTTAATGTGTTTCTCCAGCACAACCCAGCTTACCCTGCCTCATATAAAATGTTTTATTTATCTATTTGGCCACAAAGTCATCTTTCTGGCATACCAAATTGTTGAGTTTAAAACCAGGTTCAAAATAAATAGAAATGATGTCAGGGATAAGGGAGAAAATTAAAATTTCACCAGAGATTATGCTTTGGATAAAACGTGACATTTCAACAGTTTCACAGAAGATATCAATGCTGTGTAAAAACAATTAAAAGCTACCATTTAGTCAGCTATGAGATTCATATTTTGGGGTATTGGAATGTTTTGTTAGACTTTATCCTATCACAAATTTCAGATGTTCAAAGGACTCAGATGCTAAGTACGACCTCTTTCTCTTACCGATGAAAAAAATCTGAGGCTCAGAACAGTTAATAACTAATCGAGTTTTCCATGGTTACTCAGCAGCTGAGAGGCAGAGCTGAGCTTAAACTCCCAGCTGAAGTCTGCACAGTGGTTCATGACTGTTATCCCAGCTACTTGCGAGACAGAGGCAGGAGGATCACTTGAGGCAAGGAGTTCAAGATCAGCTTGGGCAACATGGCAAGTTCTTATGTCCAAAATAACTAAGAAATTAACCAGGCATGGTGGTTCCAGCTACTCAGAAGGCTTAAGCAGGATGATCACTTGATCCCAAGAGTTCAAGGCTGAATTGAGCCATCGTTGTGCCACTGCACTCCTACCTGGCAACAGAATGAGACTCTGTCTAAAAAACACCCCCAAACCAAAAAACACACTCATCTTTTATCTTTCAGCCTAGCATATTTCTAGCCCTACACTCAGGAGGCTTTTTTCATTGTTAAAAAATCCTAATGATATCTATGTGCTCTGTAAGAGTTAATATGTCTTCCAAAGGGTCTATTTTTTAAGTTCTGCAGAGAGCCAAAAACTGGATACAAGCCAGTAAAGTATTCTATCCGATTCTTCTTGAAGGTGCTCATCCAGGAAATGTTAGAAGATGGAAGTTATCCAGAGAGAATGCCAGTAAAATACAGAAGAAAAAACATTCTAGCTACCCAGTTGAAAAATTTGCATAAGTCTTTAGAGTACTGATGCCAAGGAAGTCAGCAATTCTCCCAGGAGGATAATGGGATCATGCCTTAATACCCTTCATTTTTTATTTTTGAAGTTCTACCACAGGATAGATCTGAGTGAGTCAGCAGAAAGTGAACCTAGTTAAAGAGCTGGTCTGTGAAATGCAATATTTATCACATGGTAATTACTTATTTGTTTGGAGCCGTTTTCGAAGTTTTCTGCAGTGCCTAACTTTTTCTCTTCTCCTGGTTTTCTCTTTTCTTTAAGAAAACAGTTCTAGGGCTCCTACCTAAAGTACCAAGAAATTCTTATCTTCCTTGAAAAACTCCAGGGATTTGGTTATTCGGAGTAATAGGAGCAGGTGTTAATTTTACATTTTTGTCACATTTCATCAGATTTTCAGGAACTTCTCATTAATTTAGACCTTTGAGAGAGCAAATGTCTTGTGTGTAAAAATAAAGCAAATCAAAAATCAAAAATAAAATAAACACCCTGTGGTTACAAATGTTCTCCCCATCAATGCATGACAGGTAGAAAAAGGATCTCGGGATTAACAGAGATGTAGGTTCCCAGGAGACTCTGGAGTAACCATCCCAAGTATATTTACATCTTTAGTTTTCTTGTCTGTGGTTTATCATGGGGTTTATCGATATAAAAATATCAATGAAATTTCACTGATGGAAAAATTAATATGTCTCTCTGAATAATTATTTCTGGCATTTCCAGTCATTGCCCATTGCTTCAGACCCGAGATTCTGACTGAGGCTTTTCTACTTCTGAGTGAAAGAGAGACTTGTATTCGCATCCTTTTGCAATTTTACTTTCCATCAAGCTTTTAAATATTCATCAATAGATCCAAGTATCTCAAAATGTCCCTCTGCATTGCTTTCATCCTCAGTGGCAGGAAGCCGCTCTTTGGGTTCTGTGATTTGCCTTTCCTACTTTATTTCTTACATCTTTTGTTGTCTATTTGCTTGTTTTCGACCCATGGATTTGTAAGATTTCTTTCAACAGTCTCACCCTCTTCTATGTTAAGTGCATGCCAAGCATTTTTCCCTAGACAAGCATTTACATTTTAACTACATGTATGGCTTCTTGAACTACACAAAGATTTTGATTGGTCATATGACAAAAATCAGTCTTTTTTTTTTTGGCTTCTGGGTTTGGCACATACTTAGAAAATCTACATAGGAGAAAAACTCATTTGAATTCAATTTGAGGGGAAGAGTAAAGAGGGAGAGGGAGGGGGCTGAGATGCTCTCATTGAATGGGTATAGGGTGTTGGGCACAACTTTTGTGGGGGAACATAGACACAAGAGAGTCTCTACCTAACCAAATCAAACATTTTAACCCCATGGTTTGCACTCACATTAGCCTAAAATAAATTTACTTAAAAAAAAAAGATATAAAAATATTCTTCTAAATTTTCTTCTGGTATTTTTCTCTTATGCCAGCCCTATGCCTATCCATAGAACTATATTACAAGCTATAGGCCTTATTGGTAAAGAGTACCAACTCCAGAGCCGGATGGCTTTGATTTATATTCCAGCTTCACTTATGACTAACTGTATGACCTTGAACATCTAAATAAAGGGGTAGTAATAGTTTATAAATCATAAAGTTGTTGTTAGAATTAAATCCATTTGCACAAAGAATTTAGAATGGTATTCCACAAATGTCAGCAGCATAAAGGTCTGGACATCACTTATCTCTGGGAGCCAATCCCAAGCACACTCCCTGGCATATAGTCCAAAGCTCTGCAAATAAAAGGTTAATGGATTTATTTAAAATATGTTTTCACCATTCTGCCTTTTCATAAATTATTTATCACTAAATCTGTCTGGCCACAGTCCCCATAATCACTGAAGCAATTCTGAGCATAAATAGTTGTTCTAATTCTCAGTTGGTCTTGGGGCTCTGAGATGCGACATATGAAATAGCTCTGTGGAAAGATTTAAACCAACCTGTGGGACGCCAAAATGTAGACTTTCCTCACATACCCCATCACGTTCACGATTCTTTGAAAGGCAATGAACATCGGTTAGCCTAAAGGTGTCAGTAGAGATCTTACATCTTTTTCTCTCAAGGTTTATTGATGTCTTTTCATCACAGAGCCTCTACCTAGCCGTTCAGTGATGATTTGTGTAGTTATTGGGAAAAATACTCATTTTTTGGCACCAATAATTTAGCAAGTAAACTATAGGATGTGGGGAGTTTGTTGTTTGCCCTGGAAAATCTCACAGCTTTACAACAAAGAGAAGAATAACATTGAAAAGACACAAAAATACAAAACCCCAAAGCTCTCTGCAGCAGAGTGGCTAACATTTTTCAGAGAATGGAAGGCAGGAAATGGGGAAGTGGACAGGCCCGTGTATCAGTTGCCCTTCTGACCCGCGTCTGAACTGTAGAGACTCAGCTGCTTTGTCTCCACGTGCTGTTCACATCCCATGAGCTGTGAAGCTGAAAACATGAGTTTTCCCCTCCCGTTACATATTGTTTCCAGCCAGAGCAAAACCTCATGGACTAGGCTTCCCGGAAGACAATCTACACGTCCTCAGGTTTTCTTGTGGTTTATCTTTTAGGTAAGAACTAAAAGGACTTTGGAAATTCCTTCTTTCTCAGAAATCTTAATCACAAGTTACTTCCCTACTGATAATTTCTCTCTGGAATGTCAGAAGTTACCTTCTTTCTTCTCACTTCTTCCTTATGGTAAAATGTTATTTGCTCCTAATGGATGATGCTACAACCCACTAGAGAAAAGATTATAAACATGAAAATGCAAAGGAGAGAAGTACGTTAATATATTTTCCAAAATATTGTCCTGACTCAAAATGTATGGTGGCTTTCAGGCAGCCATCAGGCATGGTGTACGGCAGCCATCAGGCATCGATCAGGCATGGTGTGTGATACGGACAAACAAATAGATTTGCTGAAAACCTGGAGGACAAGTAAATCAGAGCAGTGTTGTGTTATGGTAAAAATAATTTGATAAGAACCCTGAAGTTTCAGAGGAAGAATTTTGGTTCAATTGGATGGGAAACCAGAAGTTTTTCTTTTTCATAAGGAGGGGTAGTCTGATCAAAATGATACTCTGGAATAGGAACTTTGTACTCCATAAAAAAAAAAAATCAAGGTATGTAATATCAAGGCCAAGAAATAAGAGAAGCAGAATACATGAGAATCTAGTAAAATCATTCTGGAAATAAAAGTGGTCCTGGCCTAAACGAGGCTTGGAGATGATATGGAAAAATGGATACAGGATATAGTAGCCATCTACGCCCCATGATTAATACATTCTAGATTTAGCTCAAAGCTCTCATCTATGACAGGGCTTCAGAGATTAGGTAGAAAACTAAAGTTAGGAAGAAAGCGGTGCAACTATCAGTTCATCTGATACCCTCCCCAATTTTTACCTCATGCTTTTTTTCTCAGTGACCAGTAAATGGTGGTGATCCTATGAAGTAGGTGTTATGATCAACCCCACTCTATAGATGCATGAATGAAGCTCAGGGAGATTAAATAACGTGTCCACAGTTGCACAGTTAAGAAGCCTGTACATTTAATCCCTGGTCCTTTGGTCTCTGCTGAGAGCCTCCTTGATCAAGGAAGAAATTAGGGATTTGGGATGAATTGGCTGCAGTGGCCAATAGGAAAAAGAATTTGAGGGAATATCAATGTTACTGATTGAGTGGGACTGCCAAGAATGGAGATAAAACATTGTAAAAGAATTGATAGTTTGATAGGAGAAATGTGTAAGTTCTTCAGCTCTTAACAACAATTTATTGAGGGCCAGCTGGGCACAAGCATCTACCAAGTACTGTGGTACTTAATCTGGGCATATGAATAGTTATTTGATAGGCAGAGAACACCAAAAAATGTCTGCAGGGGCAAAAAGGAGGCAAAGGTATGTTGTTTCTAAGGGGATTAAAACATTATTTTATGGTTTTTACATATCTGCAAATGATAGATCCCTTGCTATGTTCCAGGCACTGTAGCAGTTCTTTACATTTATTTAGTTCCCAAACAAATGTGCACAGTAGGTGTTTTCATCTCCTGTCTGGAAGGACAGAAAGGTCAAGGAGAACAGTTCCTGTCTACAAGGAGTTCAAACCAGTAGGGCAATCGAGCTCTTTATTTTATCACCACAGTGAATTTCCTTAAATCCAATACCATATGCAAAGCATGTAGATCAAGGTAAACATCCAAGGTATTATAGAAGAATTTTGTTCTTTTCTTTGTTATAAAGCTGTGAGACTTTCCAGGGCAAACAACAAACTCCTCACATCCTATAGTTTGGTTGCTGAATTATTGGTGCCAAAGAATGGAGAGCATTTTTCCCAATAACTACACAAGATATTATAGAAACTTGGGAGAGGGACCAATAAGTCTTTGTGGACAAAGTGAGTTGTAATAGGTGAGGAAAGATATTGGATGGCAAGGTAGGTACATGGTAGTGAATGGAAGACTATGCTGGGAACAGGAAAGCATGCACCAAATACAAAGGCAGACGCAAGGTGCAGTGGCAGTGGCACTGCTCCTGGACTTTACCTTGCAGGGAATGAAGCACCATCACAGCGGTCTAAGCAAGTCAGCTCATTATTCATTTTGCATTCTGTCAAGATCTCTCTGGCAAACATGATGAGGCTGTATCTGAATGGGATAATCCTACAAGTAGAAAGATCATACGTTGGAAGATTCTTGTTCAAGTCCAGATAAGAGATGGCAGTAGCTTGAACCCAGAGAAGTAGCAACTGACTTTGGAGAATGAAAGCCAGATATGAGAATTATTTAGATATGAATCTCAGCAATTGGTTGGATAAGAAGGTAGACAGTGGAGAAGAAGTCAAGGTTGAAAATGGTGGTCCCGTAACATAGGTAAGAAAAGATGGACAGACAAACATATCCACAGAGGCAAATAAAGAGCTCAGTTTGGGAGATTGTACTAGTTCCCTAAGGATGCCATCACAATCTACTACAAAATTAGTGGTTTAAAACAACAGAAATGTATTTGTCCTCTCAGAAATCAATGTGTCCCTAGGATTCATCACTCCTGAGGCTGTGAGGGAGAAGTCTTTCCATTTGTCTTTTCTAGCATTGGGTGGCAACCAGCAATTCTTGGTTTTCCTGGCTTGCAGACCCATCAATCCCAGTCTGTGCCTCTGTCTTCTCCCCTATGTCTCTGTGTGTCTTCTCTGTTTCTCTCTCTTATAAGCATAGCTGTCATTGCATTTAGGACTCACCCTAATCTAAAATGACTTCATCTCAAGAACCTTACTTGTATTACATTTTCAACATTGCTTATTTCTATAAAGTCATATTCTGAGGCTCTAGGGTAGCATATCCCTTGGGGAATATTATTCAACCTACTACAGACAATTTGGAGATACCCAGAGGTGAGTCTGAAGGTGAAGAAATAGTCTGAGCTGAGAGTTATCAGCATTTGAGTGCAAAATGAAACCAAGACAATGGGTGCAAAACAGAATGAGTGGATTGGGGAGCCAAGAACTTAATCTGGGCAGATGAATATTTATCTGATAGGCACAGAACACCAAATAATGTCTGCAGAGGCAAAAAGGAGGCAAAGGCATGTTGTTTCTAAGGGGATTAAAACATTATTTTATGGTTTTTACATATCTGCAAATGATAGATCCCTTGCTATGTTCCAGGCACTGTAGCGGTTCTTTACATTTATTTAGTTCCCAAACAAATGCACACAGTAGGTGTTTTCATCTCTGTTTTATGTGTGAAGAGGCTAAGGCTTAGAAATTTTAAATAACCTGAGCAAGATCCAAGAGCTGACTGGTGATGAACTCAAAATTTGCACCCACCTCTATCTGATTTCAAGTCTTTGGTTCCTTTTCCCCATCATTTTATAGCATTTCAACAAGGGAAGCATTCGGAGACAGAGGAAATAGTTTCAGCTAACCATGGCAATGACTTTGAGTGACTTAAATGCATTGTTACTTTTTCTTTTTATAGTATAATCTGTTTGTTGAGGGTTTTTTTTTTTTGAGGTAGTGATATTCCAAATTTTAAAAGAATTATCTCTCATACTTCCTTGCAGATACTACTACTATGTTTTCCCCCAAATTAGATCTACCCAAAAAATAAGCCCTCGCAGGACTTCTATGCATTTGTTAAATATAAGCCCTACCCCTATAATAAGACCTAGTGATGGGCTATGCAGATTGATGGGCATAGCTATGCAGTGTATCTGCATAGCCACGCCATGCATTTCAGCATGGAGAGGAAAACATCCCCTGAAAATAAGCCCTCGTGTGTCTTCTTGAGAAAAAATAAATGTAAGACAGTGTTTTATTTTCAGGGAAACACAGTAGCTATGCACAGAATGGTGCACAGTGACATATAAGCACTGAGTCCAGGAAATCTCCTTAGGCAGAAAGATGCCTCTTATTTATCCCTCTTTCCTCCTCCCTACTTTCTGGCATGTGGATATGATGACTGGAGCTACAGTGACCATTTTTTGACCATGAGGCAACTCTTTAGAGTGAAAGTCAAGTGCTCAGCAAGAAGGAACAGAAAAGTCATTGAGCCTGGGCCATTAGGTCACTCGGAGCATCTGCACCAGCTCTTTCTGAGAAGAACGCCTGTCTCTTCCTAACTTAGTGATATTAAGGCAGGGAGCTCTCTATGCTGTTTAAACCACTGCTTTCCTAGACTGTATAATAAGCAGTCAAACAAATCCCGATGTGTGGTCCCCTCCCACAGCTTCCAAGATGAAAGGAAAGGATTAAAGATCAGAAATGGACATAGATACATTAGGGGAGTAGAGGGAGGGCAGTTAAGGGAGAGCAAATGTGATGGCTTTAACTTTGAGGATGAAGTCATGGGCAGTGTCTACTGAGAGCAAGTGTGGTAGGATTTGGTGAAGGGAGACTTTTAATCACTGTACTACCTGCTGATCTAATATTTCCTGCCTGCCTCTGGAAAAAAAGAACTAAATAGCATTACTCCTTTCTGAACATAAAAGAACATTTGTTTTTTGTAGTTGTGTAGACTAATTCCATTTTGGAGGCTCATCAAGAATGTTTTCAATTTTTTAGTGGCAGTAATAATAATCTGCAAGCTGATTCAACCTGGAAAACATTCTTTCTTTTTTAATACATCAAAAGAGCTACCGAAACCTTACTTGATCTTTAGAAAAGTCTTCAAAGTGGATCTGGAGGCAATCAGACAAGTCAAACTTTCAGGGTAAACATTGTCACTTACCTAAGAGAGCCTCTTTTCTTTATAAAAAAAAAAAAGTGATTGAGATAAGATGATTTCTGGGAAAGACCTGAAGATGTGTTATTTTTTTCCCCTTTCTGAGATGTTTAATTAATTTCTCCAGTCAATTTTTCAGTGTACCTGGAATAATCAATATTCTCAGATTTTTATCACTGACTTCTTGGCTACCATCCCTAAAATCACTGTATCTTGATTTATGCCCAAGGTAGGCAGCTGCGAGATGAATTCGTATTTTTATCAGGAGTGCTGTTAATTACAGGATCCCATAGTGGTTTTGTTTTTCTAGTCAGGATTCATGTTCATAGGAACATGACCTTTTGAAAGGAAATATTTTTATTCTCCAAAGGACTTTGTGAGTAACAATTTAACAGGAGGTTTTTAACACATTTTAGCCTGTTCTGCATTGAAATAATATGCAAGAGAGAGAAGATTACAAAATCTGCAATATGTCATATCAGAGAAGGCAACACGATGCACACATACATGTACAGGCTGAGTCTAAAGAACATAAATGTTAAGGTTACTGGGTCCATCTTGACATCAATTTTTCAATATTACTTGTTGGTATGTTTGTTCTTCATTGGCCTCTATGAGCTATCAGAGAGCACAGATGCTCTCTCTCATTCATCTTTGTGTCCTCAGTATCAAGCTAGTCCCACCACATAGCAAGTCTTTTACAAATGTACATTGAGTGAATTACTAAATAACTTCTTGGATACATAATAGATGCCTGTCATACAGCTCTTTCAATAAGACCCTTTTTTTTGCACACCTCCAATGGTTTAGGTGTGGTGTTAGGCACTGGAAATTGAATCAAACACCAAAAACCATAGGCTCTACTCAGAAATCACACAGACATGTAAATACTTCTGTACGATACCATGCGATTAGTGGGTCAGTCTGCTGCACTGAAGGATGGAGTAAATGCAAATGAAGGATAGTAGAAAGCAAGCAAAGTCAGACTGCCAGAATTTGGCAGCTGATGGGGAAAGGAATGTAGGGAAAATAAAGAGCTAAGGATGATTCTGAGCTTTGTGGCATAGATTTGTAGTGACTGGTGGTGTCATTAAATAAAATACAGACTACAGAAGGAAAAGCTAATTTAGGAAGGAAAAATGCATTGAGCTTTGGACACGGTGAAGCTAAAGGTTTTATGATAGAAATGTGAAGTAGGAAGGAGAATGTGAATTTGCTCTAGAGAGGGGCCCAGGCTAGAAATATAAAGTAGGACATCATTGGCTCATAGAGAGAGCATTTTAAATTGTAGAAATAAAAGGGCTCACCTAGGAAGAGCATGTTAGAAATGAAGGAAAAGCAAAACTGACGTGTCTCCCGTCCCTTACCTTTCACTTATAGTTGGATTAGATGACCAGTTATTTCTTCAAGACCCAAATAATATCCCAACCTTCATGACACCTACCTGACTCCCAGGACCTAGGCTGCCTTGTCCTCTCTGAATGGTTGTGTGCGCCATGATTTTCTAAACAGAGTTCTTAAATACAGGGAGAATAACCCTTGGTGCTTCTGCATCTAACACAGTCCTTTGTGCAGATGAGGACACGCAATAATTATACATGATTAGTAAGGATGATGATCTGTTCTGACCAGTAAGTAATGCAAACTACTGATAGACAAGGAGCTTTAGCAGGTGGAACACCCAAATCCCCATTACCCTAAACATCAAACACTTTGTTTATTAAGAAAAAAAAAAGTATTTCAAATTATCCATACTCTAACCTTAGCCACAGCAGCAGAGATGGCATGAAAGAAGCCAGACATTCTTTTTGTGATTAATCTTATAAAAGTTTCCGGCTAGGAAGCAAGGTTTTCCCTGAAGACAAGTTTTATTATACAACTTCAAATGCTATATGGAAATACTGAGAGTGAAACTCTTCCTAGTTGTACTTATTCAAGAATCCAAATTTAATTAAACCCTCAATCACTTCTCCTGCAACTGAGATGATGAGATGAGATTCAATGATCTATAATTTCTGGAATCTCCTTTCATTTCCCCCCTCTTCTCCCTTGATGGGTGCAGTATTCGCAATTTTTTCTCCAACCTTCAGGGGAGCTGCTGTTTATAGGGAGGATATATTGCATCTTACTGCAGTGTCACTATTTCACAGTTTATTTCTCTCAGAATTCTCAGATGAATATCAAGGAATACTAGTGATTTACTAGCTTGAGTTCATCAAAGTTACTCAAGAACTGCGTCCTTAAAAAAAAAAAAAAGAAATGTTAAAAAAAAAAAAAAAGAACTACGTCCTTAAAGACTGAGTGAGACACACTTGAATTTCTGTAAGGAGTATCTGTGCTATAGAAATGTACTCAGTCTGTTAGAACATCATACCAAATGATTTTCTTTTCCAAATGTAGTCTCTCCTGTGATCTATGGCTATAATTTACAAAAATAAAATAATAGAGACATGTCTTCATCTTATTTAATGAGAGATTTTCATTTGCATATCATTTTAGAACCGAATTGGACTTGTTCAAGGTTCTGACTAGTGCCCAGTGTTCAGATGCTACCTCAATAGTTGGTGAAGAAAACTCTTGACTGTTGGTGCCATAGCTTCCAGAGCACAGTCTGTCTCCAGGAATTCTGCAATGGTGGTAACTGTTCTTGGAATAATGAATCAGATGTGTGTTTTTGTTGTTTGTATCTGCCCAGCATCCATTTCCTCTTCTTCTGGAAGTCATACCTCAATGTGAGAATGTTTCTTCTATTCCTACTTTTAGTTCATATAGTTCAGATGGGACTGATATCACCATCTGACCTCAAGAGTAGGATAACCTGAGACGGGCCAATCAGAGAAGAGCAGTATCCTGGCCATAGTGATTCATTTAGAGATAGGCACATCACTCAAGCCAGACTAATAGCTCTCAATTCTGGTTTATTGTTGGGAATTCCTCCCAAATAGTCTTCCAAATGATCATAGGTTCACATCATATCTCCTGACTATTTTTCAACAAACTTCACTGTAGCCAAGTTTAAATCCTAACTCCTTACCATGGCCCACAAGTCATTATTATCTAAATTCTACCTACCTCGTTTATCTCATTATCTGTTATCTGCCCATTCCCTTCATTCTGTACCTCAGGGAGGCCATGCTGGTTCCCATCTCAGGGGCTGGGAACTTGCTATTTTTCTATTTGCAATACTGTTTCCCTAGACTTTCTCCTGGCTGCCTTTTTCTCATGATGATGTATGTCTTCAGTCAAATGCCCCCTACACAGATGGACCATCACACTTACTTTCCACCATGTTATCCTATTTTTTATATGAATTTTATGATCCTGAATTGTTTTTATGTTCACTTCCTAATTGCTTCTTATATATCACCAGAATGTAAGCTCTCTGGAGTCACGGACATTAATTATGTGGTTAACCACTGTACATTTCCCATATCCCCTAAGTATCAGGCTTCCAGTAATTATTATTTTCTTTGACTGACAGGGGAGCTCTCTTTTCTTTGTGCTTGGGGAACCAGCAGAATATAAGATGGAAGCTGCTAATGTCAAACTGACAGCCAGGAAGGCCAACACAGGGGTAAGGAGGGCTGAGAGATAAAGAGAGATAAATGCCCAATAATAACTGCAGCTGGGCAGCTTGGGATGTTGTTGTGTATGTAGCCAGTATGTTCTCCTTTAAGCTTAATTCAGTTAGGTTTCTGCCCTTGGTAACCAACATGAATCCTAACAGGAAAGCATGTAAAAGAATTTATAAAGAACAAAGTATCTCATGCCTGTAATTCTAGCACTCTGGGAGGCTGAGGCAGACAGATTGCTTGAGTTTAGGAGTTCAAGACCACCCTGAGCAAGAGGGAGACTCTGTCTCTGCTAAAAATAGAAAAACTAGTGGAGTATTGTGGCAGGTGCCTGTAGTCCCAGCTACGTGGGAGGCTGAGGCAAGAGGATCACTTGAGCCTAGGAGTTTGAGGTTGTGGTGAGCTATGATGCCACAACACTCTACCAAGGGTGAAAAAATGAGATTCTGTTTTTTTTTAAAAAAAGAGCAAAGTACCATGTTTAAGTAAGTTTTATGTTCTTTGGCAATATTCATTTGTTACTAGCACTACACATCTTTTCATTTTTCTCTCTTTAGCCAGAACCAATAGGTTTGAAAAACTTATTTGAAAATATTCAAGAAATTCAACAGTGCAAATTATTTGAGATTTGAATGCAAAAACAATGCATGTGTTAAATTAGCCAGAATACCTGACTTTATACTATGGTCAGTGATATTTTTATTGTTGTGTTTAGTTTAAAAGACAGAATGTTTGGTGTATCTCTTGCTAAGTATGATAAAGTAACTATACTGTATTTTCTTTCTCACCCAAAATAACTGTAAACTAAAAAAAAGATAATAAAAATTGATAAAATATGTGAGGTCAGTGTTTTTAGGGATTGAGCAACATATAGCACAGAACTGCAATCTTTGAAAGAAAGGAAACGCAGAGACAGGGACCTTGCAGAGATCACCGCCCAGAAGCTCAGTGGGGCATGAGCGATGCCATGATCGTTAAGAGTTCCCCTCTGCTGCAGAACAGGAAGAAGCTCAAGCAGAGTGTGTGGGAGAGCTCACCAAGTTAAGGTGGCAGAAATTACAATCAGGAGTTTCTGAAGTGGCCAGAATTTCCAGGGCAGTATACCTGTGAAGAGAGAGCTGTGATGATTGTAAGAGGGACTTCACCTAACAAATGCAATCAGTGGAACCTGGTTTCTTGTACCCTCAATGAATCCCCAATAATAAATTTAAAAAGGGGGTGGGGGGGTAAAAACTGCATTGAGATTCAATAATTATATTAACTATAAACAAACTTAATACATTAAAAGGCAGAGATTTTTCCAGTAAAAAGACAAGATACAACTGTTACCATCTAAAAGAAAGTTACTCTGAATATGAAGACAAAAAGTCTGAAAATGAAAGGCTGGAAAAAGGTATACCAGGCAAACAGTAAACATCGAAAAGCTGGAGTAGCCATATGTAGTATTAGACAATCCAGACTTAGAGACAGGAGCATTGCCAGAGATATTCCTAAATATACTACCTTGAATTTATGCTGCACTTTTAAATTTCAATCTAAACCCTCAGAATACTTCTATTCTTCTTCCTCTCTATATTTCTAACTCTTCACTCCAAGAGAAACTTGAATCTCATTCTCTACGATTGATTACTCATTTTCTGAAACCTATGGAGAATGTACCTGCAGAGTTCCTAACAGATACTCTTATAAGAAGCTGGCTGGCTTTCTTGGGCAGGAAAGACACAACATGATCCTGAAGCACCTTGCAGTGACAGAAAGTAATTAAGTGCTCAACAATCAAGCAACTAAAACCAAATTGAGAAGGTGCGTCAAAGGGACAGAGGAGCCAACTGAAAGAGCTCCCGATGGCCAAAGGTAGGATCATTTTGGCAACAAAATAAAGAAAATAGTATTGGATGACAACCCCCAAATAAAATGAATATTCATGAGGACATACTGCTAGGAATAAATGAATAAGAAAATGAGGGAGGAGTCCAAGGTCCCATGCAGAAGAATTCCCAATCATTTATGTAGATCCCACCCTCAAGGAGGGAAGCACAAGGTGAGCTGCTGGGCAGTGATCTTCTCCCAAGGAGTACGGTGTGCAGGGGGCAGGCAAAGAAAACTGATAAACATACCACTCCAGTAAGGTGTGGTCAATGTCAGGTTCAACAGTGATAAATTATGCTGGTAATATGTTTTCTTGATCAGATGTGTTAAAAGTGGCACTTGACCTTTGTGATCTTCCTCCAAAAAACATAGAATCTCAGTCTAATCGCAAAATAAACGTAAAACAAAGACCAATAGAAAATTTCCCTCTCAAACACCTGACCAGTACTGTTCAAAATCATCGAGTCATAAGAACAGGAAAAGTCTGAGAAAGTGTTGTAGTCCAGAGGCACATAAGGAAACACAACACTTACATTTTTTAAATCTAAAGCTGTTTTAAAAGCTGCATATACTTAAAAATATCACTTAATACTGATTGAATAAAGCTCCTTCTACTCAAAGGCTACAAAAGTGATACTAGAAGCAACGAATGAACCCAGTGACTTGTTTCTATGTTACATACTCCTCTAAAAAAGCAACAAATCTCCTTGGAGAAAACGTTGTTTCCTGGGCTTAAAGTAATTCTGCAACATTTTTCTGCACCAAAAAATAGGGAGATGCTCAGAGATAATGAGGAAGTGTCAACAAAACACAGGAGCAAGTTCAAAGGCCCTGCACTGGCCAAATCTGGGTCGAAGGGAGCCTCAGAATAAATGTAGATATATATGAATCCACACTGACACAAATAAATAAATAAACAAACCAATTTGTTCTTAAAGTAGGAATATAAAGCTGTTATATAGAGAAGATGAAACAGTTTAAAAATTCATCATTAAATGCTAAAATTACTTTAATGAGGAGCATATACTCACATACAACAAAGCAATTCCCCACAAAATTGGTTACAAAGGGAGCACAGACATTGTTCAGGGAAGAAAATAGGTGAACAACATAGGAACCAAAAGTTCAAAGCTACTGTCACCAATATTGGGAGCAATCAAGATTATATACATTATGTGCCTCCTGCTATTATGCACTAAGGAGGACACAACATTACATCTCTAGCATTCTTGACCAAAAAACCTGAACTTGAATTTACTCAAGAAATAGTATCAAAAAATGTAAGGAGCATTCTAAACATAAGTCTATTTCTAATAAATGTGTGTCAAGAAGATAATGAAAGGCTGAGGAACTATCACAGATTAAAGGAAACCAAAGAGACAGGAGACATAAGTGCAGGGGTTAATTCTGGATAGGAGCCCAGGCTGGAGAAGAAAAATAGCTGTCTATTTGGGAAAAATAATAAAGTTTCAATATTTCAGTGGATAACATAACAGTATTTTATCAACTATAAATTTCTGGCTTCTGATAAATATACTACAGTTACATAAAAGAATGTTCTTATTTTGAATTCTACCAACAAGGTGAATGAGTTTGCAGGTGAATTTTTGTTCAGAGCCTCCAGATAAGTTCCTGGTCCATTTGACACTTTTACTCCTGTGATATCTTTTTTTATTTTTTTTATTTTTTGAGACAGAGCCTCAAGCTGTCCCCCTGGGTAGAGTGCCATGGCATTACAGCTCACAGCAACCTCCAACTCCTGGGCTCAAGCGAGTCTCCTGCCACCGCCTCCCAAGTAGCTGGGACTACAGGCGCCCACCACAACGCCCAGCTATTTTTTGGTTGCAGCTATCGTTGTTTGGCGGGTCCTTGCTGGGGATTCGAACCCGCCACCTTAGGTGTACGTGGCTGGTGCCTTAGCTGGTTGAGCTATAGGCGCCGAGCCTAATGTGATTACCTTTAACCAATCAACATATCTGCTATGTTTTTAAATGTGAGTCCTCAGTAAGAGTGGTTAAGACAGACTTTCTTGGAGCAAGAACTCAAAGAAAAACGTAGTACAAAGAGTATTAATTCTGATATTTCAAAAATACATTAGTTATGATAACAATATTCTTCTTAGCTACCATTACTCTCAATGGTTTTTCTCTCTAACTTCTGTGGTTTTCCTCTTGTTCTTCTGATATGGCACTTTATTTGATCTCTTCATTTTGCCATTGTGTTACTGGCACAATGGTTATCACTCTTTTATTCAAATGAGGACCCGGAGGATCAAAAACATGCAGATACCGTAATACAGGGTGGTTCTGGGATAGAACATTCTAAAGCTATTTCACAGAATATTAAATACTATGAAAAAAAATGGTGGCCCTGGAAGATTGAGAGATGTTAGATTAAATAAACATAAACATACATTTTAACAAGACTTGCCAGGTCTTTTTTTTTTTTCATTTTTTTTATTAAGTCAAATACACATAAATCATGGCTACATTTTTGCATATGTGGGGTACAATGTGTTGATTTTTTTTAATATAATCTGACGTGGTTTAAGTATATAGACGTTCTCAAAAAGGGCTTTGACATATGGCATTTCTCAGTTACTCACACAGAAACAATTTCTTTCTTGGAGCTACTCACAAGCGTAATCCTAGGAAGAACACATTTGGGAACATGCCCCTTTAGGTCAAACCTGGGGAATGATAGATAGCTGTAACTTTGTTTTTCTGTGTGACTTTTGTCAAAATTTTCTCTCTTGGGCCTTTCTGCTGTGCTGCACTGTGACAGACATGAGACACCATCAGGATTTGTGCTTTCTCATTTCATCTTGGGCCTGGATGTATATTTTGATGGGTGCACTCTTGGTCACACGACCGTGATTTTGATTTGATAGATCCTCAAAGTGTCATATAAGTAGGGCCTGACCATAAAGGATTCTCCTTTGGCCATCTTCAGCTACAGATCATCACCTCAACGCCATTGTCTTTCTTCAGGCCCTGGATGCTTTTGCCAGTCCTGCTCTCTGCCAATCCATCTCTAATCCGTCTCCTTAGCTCCTCCCAGAGTGACCCAACACTCCAAACACTTCCCATGTTTAATGAGGTTTGGTATAAATAAAGCCTTGGAATTGAGGGCTTAATGCCTCTTCCTGACCTCTCTCTAGGGCCATGAGTCACAGCTTTTTGTACTTGCTGGGACTAGTCCTTCTGTGGTTAGATAATATTTCTGTTCTGGTTCTGTCATTTCAAAGCCTTAGTTTCTGCTTAAGAGATCATATTTGGTGATTATCAATGCATCTGGAGATTAGGTATTTGACAGTGAACTTTAATCCATGGTCTAGGGCTATGCTCTCCATAGATGGTGCCTCAGATAACGATTTGCTTGAATTTTTTTGCCTCTTCAGCAGTGTCTTACTTGCTGTGGTTATAGTGAAGGAGACCATACGATGATGATTGTAACAGCCTTCATTTTATGAATGCTGACTATGCCAGGCTTATGCTAAGTTCTTCATAAACATAATTTTATTAGCAACCTTATGAAATAAGTATATTTATCCCATTTGTCATATAAGGAAACTATGCCAAGTTAATGCACTTTCCAATGCTGGCATCTGTATTTGATAAGAGGGACAAGATTCAGACCCATGTTTTCATCCTTAAGTCTGTGCTCTGAAGACAACATTACCTTTCCATATGCATTTATGACACTGATTTGCTGTGGGACTTTACCTGTATTTTGTTATGTTTTCCTCTTAATCCAAATATAAATAATATTGACCATAGAAAGAAAAATGACCATGTATCAGAGTTAATTGACACGATTATTTGGTAACCAATGGAACCTTTACTGAAAGCTGAGCATCACACTATGCTTGGTGAGAGAGAAAGAAAAAATTTAAGAAAGATGTAATCTCTGGCTTCAAGAGGCCCCAGGCTTTAGGAAAACATAAACATAAACAAGAACGTAGAGAATATCGTGATTACTATTATAGGCAGTCATATATTTAATACTTAGGGTCCTTTAACTCAGTTGAATGATCAGTAGAACCCTGCAAGCATCATTACCCATTGGTCCCATATAAACCAAATATAGCTCAAAAAGCAGTGGTCTTCCTTTCTGCAAGTGTGTTCTAGTGCCTGGACAATCGGGTGGTTAAGTAAAACATCACTTCCCTGGGTATATAGGTGACAGGGCTCAGTTTAGTGAGTCATTTAAAATTCTCTGGATGTGTGAGGGATTGATAATAATCCAGAACGGAAGAATCAAGTTACTCATGGGAATCACAAGTAGGATATACCTCCCAATATGCACCAGGTTCGGCTCTCCGCAGGACACTTGAGCTGAGTGGAAAGGCCCCAGGTGTCTGCAAGGTTTGAACCAGCAATTCTGTCATTAGAGCTGTTGCCATTTGACCTCGGAAGGAGTCAAATGTAAGTACATAGTTCTACGTGTGGGTACTGGAGAGGCAAGATCGTGTCCTCAGGCAGCATGGCTAATAACCAGGCTGGGAAGGTGGCACCATAGTGACAGCTGTGCCAAACACTTTCAAGAAAATAATTATGTTGGGAACAGGGGATTTGGGATGTGAAGGCTCTTCACTGCATTTCCTATGATGTACCAAATCAAAAATATACTTGATAAGATGAACTAGATAGCCCTGCCTTCAATCTGCCATAACTTTCAGTATCTGTTCAAAATGTCAGCCTATTCCAGGTATTTTCAGGAGAAACCTGGAGAGGGATTTGTGTTCAGGTTTGGATTGGAGATAAGGAGAAGAGCTTCCCTGCTGGGATAAGGTGGAAGTAGAGAAGGGAGAGGAAAATTTCAAGGGCAGAGATACCAATTCATGGTGTGTTGGCAGGAGGAGAAGGATAGTAGTAGAATGGGGACAACCATCCAGTGATTCCAGAACATTCATCTACTCAAAAATCAAAAATTTCAGGGAGAGATACTAGGTCTCCAGAATTTCCCCAAAGACAAGGAACAGGAAACCCAACCTTGTTTTGATTGGCAATCCCATCCATGAGTCTACAGTCCAAAAGTCTCTGGAAGAAAGACATTGTTAGTTGTGGACAACAGTTAGTGGTATTAATTTGTTTGTTAAGTTCCTCACCAAGCAAAATTAGCCTGGCCTTTCAGAAATCTGAGCATTCCCTCCCATTTCTCCAGTGGCCCACTCTGAGCTTTATTCTAAGAGCTCATTATTGACATCTGAAGGGAGTATTTTACCTTTTTAAATCCTGATGTGTTAGAATGCTAAAATTTGTAGGGGAATAATTCTAAGCTTTAGAGAGAAGACAAATTGGTAGTCACTTTATCAAGGATATTGGTCTCATTCTTACAGTTTGTTAAAAAAGAAAGATAGATGTGTTCAAAAATTATTTATTGAGAAATCTTTATTGAGAATAAACTGTAGCTTGGGTATATCACTTAAGTTGAGGGCTCCATTTTTACCGACACAATCCTTACTCTCCATAAATGGTAGTAGGGCAGAGCACACAATTCTAATGGCTTATACCTACGTCTTGATAAGTTCAAAAAAACTCAGAATCTCAGAGAAGACATAACAAACCAATGCTGGGGATCAAAGGTGGCTTTTTAGAAAAGGTGACAGGATTCTAATACATGTATTAGGCACCAGGGGTTAACACTGATGCAGTGTAATTTGGAGGAATCAAAGATGGGTCCCTTTCCTAAACTATCTTCTAGTTTTTGAAGATATAAGCCACTCCAGAAATTAGTATGACCGTGAAGCTGTAAATGATTATTAGCCGCAATGTGTGATAGAGTTAAGTTTCTAGGAGGTCAGAGGAGAGAAAAGATCTCCAGGGCTATCAGGGCCAATTTATAAATGACTTAATTTGGACACTCACTCTGATACTTTGCCATCTGCTTTAAAACCTTTTTCTTTCATTATGTAAAACACCTGATGATGGGGCAGTACCTACATTAATGATGCTTTTTCTGTTAGGGAAACCTCATGTGTTCCATCTCAAGTCGTGCTCCAGAGTCAGATTACATTAGATGTTCGTGCTGTTTGCCACTTGGCAATTCTAATCTATCAACAGATGTCTGGGTAGGGCACTTCTGTGCGTAGAGCCTTTGGAAGAAGTCGGAGCTAAGGAAACTCACTAGCTCCTTTAGAGACGAGAGCTCACAAGGCAAACACCTCATAGGCCAATCTTTATGGCTGTGTGGGAGACCCACAGTGTAATTTCAGACTCTTTCTTGGCATGTGGAATCTATTATCCCTGAAACTTCAAAATGTACGTATTTCCCCCAGATGAGATATAAGTCTGTTGAGTTAATTATCATACAATTACAGCAATGGAAAAGAAAACCCTAATCAAACGTGAACAGCTTGTCTAACTATTAACCAGACCGTGGTGAACCATTACTTAGCTCTGACTTGTGTGATCCATCATAGACTTTTGGCCTTCTGTGAACAAATGCTTAAATGAGTCCGCAGTCATTTAAAACTGAGAGGCCTGGCCACCTGGGTCCTTGTGATTGTCTTTAAATTGTTTAGTCATTATATTTTACTGGCATGAAGTCATTGCAACCTTCCTCCTTCCATCTTCTCCACGTGATGGCAAAGAACACTCAGCTCCTGACACGAAAGGTGCGGCTTCCCAGGACTCTGACCTGCTAAAGTGGTGATTTGTTTGAAAACATTTCTACTTATAACCCCGTAAGCTACCAAAAGGTGTTAGAAGTCAAATGCCTCCAGATAAGTTTTCTGTGTATGAATATCCGGAGTCCAAAGCATTAAATTCAGGGTATCTTTAAGGTTAGTGCAATTTAACTATGTTCAGGCTGATTCAGGTATTGTCAGTATCTCAGGAGCGAAGCACAGAAAGGTTCAGGTGTGCACAGTGAACTCTAGGTTTGTAGGTCTCAAATACAAGAGGCCAGTTCCTATCGATGAATGGGTATAAAGGTAAGATTTGCTCTGGTTGAATAGGACTAGGTTGTTTGTTTTTTTGTTTTTGAGACAAAGTCTTCTGCTGTGACTCAGGCTAGAGTGCTGTAGCATCAGCCTAACTCACAGCAACCTCAAACTCCTAGGCTCAAATCATCCACTTGACTCAGCCTCCTGAGTAGCTGCCGCAATGCCCTGCTTATTTTTTTATTTTCAGTAAAGATGGGATCTCGCTTTTGCTCAGGCTGGTCTCAAATTCCTGAGCTCAAGCAGTCCTCCTGCTTTGGACTCCTAGAGTGCTAGAATTACAGGTGTGAGCCACTGTGCCTGCCTGCCCAGGACTAGCTTGTTAACTAGATTGATGTTCAGGACTGGAAAGGAATAGCAGAAAAGATAAAACTAATCAGAGTGTATGACAAAGCCTTCAAGTTTAGGTAGGGAGATGCTGGGCTCATTTCATTCCCAGGCTCACTAGAAGGTAGGCATTGTGCCCAGAGACTTTGTTCATTGTATCTCTTCTCACACTGAACTTGCACAGCTATCAGCCTCTGGGGTATCTAGCCATCAGCTGATCTGGAAAAATAGGTACTGGCATGTTCTCTGAGACTGTGTGGTGTCAGGTACACAGTCCACATAAACATGGAGTGTGGAGCAGATTCATCTATCTTGGGCTTGGCAGAGTGAGGCATTTAGAAAAGGAGGCAATGGCTGACTTTAATTCTGCAAACACAGGCTTAAATACTGCAAATCTGCTCTTCTATTGACAAAGAGGTCTACGCAACATTTTGCTTTTCTGTTGTTATCTGGTAACTAGGGTCTGGGCAAAGAGAGGAGGGAAAGGAGGAAAGGAAGGGACAGCGTGGAGGTGAATCACTGCTGAAGGTGGCGTTGGAGCTGCCAGAGCAACCACCAGTAGTAACCACCTCAGGGGCCCTGCTTGTAAACAGGCTGTTTCCCTGAAAATATCAGTCTCATAAGACCAACATCAGCGAGCAAATTGTTTTCCTTTCCTTCATTCCAGCCCTCTGCTGACAAGAAAAGAAAGACCCACATCCTGGGAATAAGAACCCAGTTGGGGTGAATATTATAGGATGTTTTGAATGTCAAGACTGACTTTCTAAGCTTACCTTGCTTCCTCTAAGAGTTTTGAAAAACTGAAAATTAGCTTTGGAAAACATCCCCAATTGAGATTTGCATGGAGGGAAGATGCCAGTTGGAATGAAGCTTATGAAAAAAGAACCCTGACCAAAGCTGAGAAAAAAAGGGAGGCTAAGAATGGACAGAGTAGGAAGCATATTAACAACTTGTGGAGGTTGTGATGCCAGCAGCAAAGAAGAGGGAGGTGCAGGAAAAGGGAGGGGGAGATAAGAAAAGAACCCCAGAAGAGGGCGAGAAATTACTGGCTAGAAGGAGCAGCCTTGGGCTGGGGAGGAATAGAGAGAGGGCTCAGAGCTCCAGGGATGGGGGGTGAAGGACATTTCTAGACAAGCTCCTGGTAGTAGCATGAAGGCTGATCTCACTCAGCCTCGTCTTAGGTGAAATCTATCAAGGAAAGGATCGTTCCTTTTCTTGCATACACTTCCCAAAAGTGTGTCCCCAAGATAGTGACTTCTTCGAGAAATTGATTGGCTTGGTAGAGGTCCATCAAGATACCTTCTGCTTAGAAAATGAAAGGGAGAGCCAGTGGCCAAAAAGGTCATGTGAATGCTTCATCTTTAACAGGAAACAGGACTGCATAGGGGTCTACTTCTCCGTGTTCTGGGAGCTCAGTGCTGCCTGGGACCCTGAAGACTTTTACATCTGAACAAAACAAAGCCAAGTTCATCTCATGTGGACTACATGCCCAAGTGGGACAATGTGGATGACAGGTGTTCCCAGTGACTTCTATCATTGTGTGGCTACTATGGGCAACTTCTTTCCCTACAACAAAACCATTAGTCAGAATTGAGAAAACTCCCCTTGATGAATGATGTTTTTTTAAAAAAGGGGTGCAATGCCCCTAATCTAACAGCTGAACAGAGGTATTGAAGAATAAGAAAACCAGATGGTGGATGAGAGCAATACCAGTCTTGTGATGCTGAACATCTCCAAAGTAGTTCTGGATGCCTGCTGTCCATTGGAGTTTCCCAGCCAATGGAAAACTCCCCTAAACTCTACCAAAAGTTTCATCCTCTACTATCTTAAATAAATAACATAAAAATCTGTTTAGCACAGGTAAGAAATAGCCCTTCTCCTGATGTAGCTACCAGCAGTACCACGGGGCTAGCCCACATAACAGTCCTATTCCCTACAATGTCCCTATGACTCTAGAGCAGTGGTTCTCAACCTGTGGGTCGTGATGAATGGAAATACATCCTGCATATCAGATATTTACAGTATGATTCATAACAGTAGCAAAATTACAGTTATGAAGTAGCAATGAAAATAATTTTATGGCTGGGGGTCACCACAACATGGGGAACTGTATTAAAGGCTTGTGGCTTTAGGAAGGTTGAGAACCACTGCCTAGAAGAAGTGTGATGGTTAAGCTCAATATTTCCCTTGTCTCAAATAAGTACTATTGTGTCTTCTCTTCCTGTTTTCTGGTAATAATTATATTGTCACTGAATAATTCAAATTCTTTATTTAGATTTTGTTAACTTATAAGGTAGCTCTGTAATACATTTACATGACTTCCTCATAGAAGTCTGAGCTGGACATCACTAAATAAATACACAATTGAACTGAATTCAAAATCACACTGAAAGCCATCCCTCTCTAGACTTTGTCTTCAAGGCAATTTCCTTTGGGCAATTTCCACCCAGGCAATAGCCACCGTGTATGGAGTACCCCTTGTGACTGTTGATGTACTTTGCTTTTATATGCCACCTTGTTTTATTTTCATGGAAACTCTACATGGTAATTATTTTTATATCTACTTTATAGATCAGGAAATCTGGGCATAGAGGAGGAGTTAAGTGCATGTCCCCAAGTTCACATAGCTCGAAAGTGGCAAAGCAGAAGTCTCAGTACAAAGAGAATCAGCTTCTAGAACCTATAGGCATAACCATTAGTGTACACAGTCTTCCATTGAGCTTCTTTTAGAAGTATGAGCTGGATGTCATTAAATAAATACGGAATTGAACTGAATTCAAAATCACACTGTAAGCCATCCCTCTCTAGACTTTGTCTTCAAGGTAATTTCCTTGGGGCAATTTCCCTATCCATCTTTTACTCTAGGAGACAACCTGAGGTGTGGATTCTAGAACTGAACAGAGATGTATTCCCATTCAGATTCCTCCACCTTTGTGGAGAAGGTGTGTGCTCTTGGACAGATTATTCAACCTTCATAAGCCTTAATTCACTGACTCTTATAATTGAGATAATATTTTCTTTATAGAGTTGTAGAAAGAATAACTTAATATAGACAACAAGTGCCCAGAAAGTTGGCATAGAGTAGGTATTTGGAATACTTTGCCCTCTTTTGCTTTCTTCTTTTTTTAAAGAGACAGGATTTCTATCTGTCATTCAGGCTGGAATGCAGTGGCTCCATCATAGTTTACTGTAACCTTGAACTTCTATGCTCGAGCAGTCCTACCTTCTTAGCCTCCCAAGTAGCATGGACTACAGGTGGACACCATCATATCTTGCTAACTTACTTTTTGTAGAGATGGGGTCTTACTTTGTTGCCCAGGCTGGTCTTGAATTCCTGGCCTCAAGTAATCCTCTTGCCTCAGCCTCCCAAAGTGCTAGGATTATGGATATGGGCCACTGCACCAGGCCTTTCCCTTCTCTAAAATCAACAGAGCACTAGTCAAACTGAAAACTTCCTTTCCTGGAGAAAGATATTAAATGCTTCCCTATTTGACCCCTAAATCCAATTCTTTCCTTTTAAGAACATGGAATTACATAGTGTTTATATAATATTTCTACCTTCTCATGGGATACATCCATAATGGGGGTACAGTCTTCTAACGTCCTTTTGCATACCTCGATTCATGACTCAGAACTGTCAACATCCCAATAAGTAACTGCTCCCATCTGCAAGTGACAGAAGCTTTTTAAAAAGTTAACACTGTCTATTGATTGCTAAGGTCTCCTTTCCATCAAAAGGGTTTCTTGGTGAATAAGGGCAGTGGTGCCAATTGTGGGAACATTACAGATAGGTCTGGATTTCATTGAAATCTGCAGAGCAGAGCTAATGGGATATATTGTCATCCCACAGACAGTGTGAGAGCTGCTGTGGTTTACTTAATTTGAAGGGACATTTCATAATTCTGGCTAAATTGGAATCACAAGTCAGATAAAATTTAGGAGCAGATTATAGTCGTCTTGCCCTCTAGGGGCTTTGAAAGAATAAGTTTTGCCACAGTTGGTAATAGTTGTTGATGAGGGTTTTTTCTTTGCTTAAGAAGGAAAAGCTACTACTATTCAGGAGTTCAGAGTTTCCAATGACAAAAATGACAAATTCCTTACAAACTAAAAAGGCTCATGATTAAAAAGGGTGAGAAATATTCATGTTCAACAAAGCAGTGTAAAATTAAAGTACTTTTGAAAATGTTTTAGAAGAACTTAATGGCTGTGACAAAAAAAAAAATGGCTTTACCCAGTGGTGAGGTTCTACTATCAAGATTAGAGGAGAAAAAAGAAAAAAAAACATTAAATGAGGTAATGACTCTGTGTTAGGAGCTGTGTTAAATACATCAAACATTATGTCATGTGATACTTACAACAACCTTGTAGATAATAGCTACATTTCAAGTCTGTTGATCTGAAAGATTAAATAATTTACCTTGGGTATATAGCTTGGTATATTTCACAGTAGGGACTTGAACTCAGAATTTGTCAGGAAAGTGAAAGTGTCCAAAGTGTGTTCTTTTTGTAAATTTTATTTCCTGCTTCATCTCTTGTAACCCTCCAATGTCATCTGACTGCCTGTTGCCCCCAGTCTGGTGACAGTGGTCCTTTTGTCCAGTTGGCTAGGATATAAATAAATTAGAATATCTTTGCATAATGCCAGAGGTCAATGTTATCGCTCAGAAATAGCTAAGAGCAGAGATTAGGCTCAGTAGAGAAATTAGGCTCACATGAGTAGAGAAATTTGAGGAGTGTACTTGAGTTGGGGACATCCCGGGGATCGACTTCTGGATAGACATTAGGATGGTGCTCTGATCCCTGCTGTGTCCAGGAACCTCCAAGGGGGGGCAGCAATGCTGAGTAGGAGCCGAGGTGTCACCTCAACAGCAATTATAGTATAATAACCATTTCTTGTGTGGCTAGTTTTTGTCAGTCTCTGTCCTAGATTTTTTAACTCTGATCCACACAATCTTTATAGTTTCCATTTGTGAGAGATGATGGAGATAGAAAAGCCACCACTTAGAGAGATCAAGCAAGTTGTGCAGAATCCCATGTCTAGGAAATGGCAGATGGGAGATCTGGGTCTGTTCAAGTCTAAGAATTAAGTGTGTTCTACTTGAATCGACTCACTGGTTAACTATCAACACTGACCTACTGTGTGCTGCTCAGTGGGAACCAATGATAAACAAGGAGTAAGTTTACCCTCCAGGTTTCGCACCGTTGTGTTTAGTCAGTTCTCTCCCATTAGAAGCAAAGCTTGATACATCTTTGAAGAGCATCTCGCCTTCACTTTCTCCTCCTGTTTCATCCTGCACAATACTAGGTAAGCAGTAGGTGTAACTGGTTTTCCATCCCGGGAGATGAAGCAGGACCATTCTACTTTGAATCATGATCCCTCAATACTCTTGAGAATTCCACCTCCGCAATTCCCTTGCACATGTGTTAACAGCAATGGACATGAGAGTGGTTCAGGGCATGATGACAGCTGGTCATGAAGAGAAGCTAGAAAGGTCAGGTAGAAACAGTATATCTAACCTCATAGGTCTTCTCCCTCTCGGATGGTAGTCCTTTTCTCATACAGCTGGTTTACTCTGTGCTGTTGCCCAAATCAACAGAGAAAGGCAAAATCAAACCACAACAAAGCAAAAAAACCTTCATGACTAGGAGTTTGCAGGGATATCATCTCATGCAGCTTCTCTCCCTTCTCTCCCTTCTGAGGGGATGAAGTGGGACTCTGCCATCTCTTTGCTTCTTAACCCGAGGAACTGGAGCGCTCAGCCTCACCTGGCAGCCCTTTATCACAGGGCATGGAGAGTTTTAGAGAGAGGACACGTGCCTGGAATGATGTGTTTCACAGAGAAGGGTGAAATTTCTCCAAATATGGATTTTCTTTTTAGGGCTTGGGAAAGCATCCAGTATATACTCAGTAGATACTTACAGTGTAGATAACAGTGTGACTCTGAAGAGTATGTAAAGATCAGGGTGGAGGGCTCTGTTCACTCCACGGACAACCAGTGATCCCCAAGACTGCCCTTTTTACTAAATTGAACAATTACTTTGACATATCGGTACAAATAAATGAATAATGCTGGCCTATTCATGTAATTAAGTAAGTGGTTTCTTTGTCAAAGACATGGCAAGAAAATATAGTGGGTTAATAGGCACAATCTCAACCCCCAAAGAGTTTACAGTTTAGATGGAAGAAGAGTTTAATATGAAATACCAATACAGGAGCCATATTATTTTATATTACATTACAAATGGCAATAGCTAAGGTTGTGATCTCAATGTCCAACATATTTCTGTCTCCATGAAGTCTTTATGTTATTTGCTTTCAGAGGCTTTGCCTCATCTACTTAGATCTTCAATTTCTTTTGTTTTAACTCCCATAACTCTTAGCCCATTGAGCTGCACTTAGTAGGCTCAGTAAGTACGTATCACAAGTGCATACTATCACAGCTAGCAAACTAGGTGTAACACTTTTCTCTGTCCATCATTGTAAAGATGTCCGTCTATGTATCTGTAAGTCTTGTACCTTGCTGTGCCCAGGTCCTTACAGAAGAAGAGCTCACGTTTATTGGATACATTTTATGTCAGTAGTATTCATGAAATATTTATTCATTTAATCTTCATCATATCCACATGATGTGTTACTACTATTAAATGTAGCTTGTCCAAGTTCATAGTACTGGCACGTGTCTGTGCGTAGGAGTGGTCTCTGCTGGTTTTGACTCATGGTTAGTGCTCATAACCACTCCGCTAGTGGATTCATATCAACAAAGTCTCAAAAGGCATTAGAACATATCAGAATGCATTGCACCTATGAAAGAATGTATTGTTTTTTGAAGGTTTTCAGTTATAAATATACCTTATAGATATATACCAGGACCCACCCCCGTCATGACCTACAGGAACTCTATTAAAGGGCCGCAGCATTAGGAAGATTGAGAACCACTGTACTAGATGGATGTGTGTGTGTGTGGGGGGGGTGTTACAGTGTAAGGCTCATTTCCTATTTGCACCATGATCAAAAATGCTTCAAAAGTGCTGCTGCTAAACCCTAGGAACCCCTAACACATTAATGTATCAGACCCACATTTCGTCCCAGAAATGTACGCTATTTAAAATGAAATTTGGAAGGAAGGCACTCAACTTAAAAGTCAATGTGTGTTCTGTGGTTCATGAGCCTTTAGACTCAAAGAACAGAGGTCAGCATTGAAGCCTGTAGTTGACAAAGTTGGAAATTCCTTTTTTCCCCCTTTTTAAAGAAATTAAATAAAACACAACTATAGCCCAGGGAAGGAGGGAAGAGGAGGGGAGGGAGAAAGTTGGATGGAGGGAGGGTAATTGGTGGGACCACATCTCTGGTGCATATTGCAAAGGTACATGTCAAATCTATTGAGTGTAGAGTATAAATGTCTTAACACAAGAATTAAGTGAGGTGAAGGCTATGTTAACCAGTTTGATGTTAGCGTTCCAAATTGTATATAAAATAAGCACATTGTACACCATAAATGCATTAATATATACAGTTATGATTTAATCTTATGCATCCTCAGTGAAACAGGAATAATCTGGTTTTCTTTGCAGGGATATTATGAAAAGATACTGAATCTAGTTTGATCAGCGTACTCCTGATGCTTAAACGGACAATATTCTGAGTGACTTGTCTTTCTCTGACCGCCCCCACTCCACAATTCATACTGATTCCTCAGAAGTCTACAAATCTGCTCTGTGACCCTAAGATGTGTGGCAAAGTTTTCATTCCAAACCATTTGCGTAGGCTGTGATGACTGGGAGGACAGTAGGTCTTCTGTTCCTTTAGGGAGTGAGTAATGGAGCAATTGCTCAAGGTGGCCCAGGACACGGATCTGGAAATAGACCCACCAGGGTTTTAATGAAACAATAAGGCAACAGACAGGAAATATGTTGGATAAAAGCAGCACTGTGCTTCTCCAGGTCTACCCGGAACAGTGATATTTTGGAAGGTGAAACTGCTATGACAAGTCACATGTCATAAGGATTCATGAGGATTCATTGGTGCTTAGGGCACTTGAAAGATTGAAAAGTTGTGGAAGCTCCCTCCTAGGCTACAACTTCCTAAAACTTCTGGAGCCTGCATTTTTCTAGTTCTGCAAGGACTCTTGCTCTGAAATGAAAAAAACAGATGCCGCATGCAGCTGGTCTCACCTATTAGCTCTTTAATCTACCCTAGAAGAGAGCTCTGCTTCCGTAATAGCAAAGTGTTCAATCTGGGTAGACTGCAAGATGCCGGCCTGACAGCCTTAAATTGCAGAGGAAATTCCAGACACCAATTCTCTTTCTTTGCTTTGATGAATTTTCTCTGCTGCTGGCCTGGGCTCCACATGACTCCCACTCTCGCCCTTGACCACCAGCACCTTGGTAGGAGCTGTGTTTCTGATGACTTAGTTTCCATCAATCTCCAGCTTTCTGGAGATATTGAAAGAGTCTCTTTTCATGTTGTTTTCTTTAGCTGCACTTGCTTTTATTTGACTCACCATTCCAATAATTGGGAAATGGAATCTTCTCCAAGAAGATGTAAGTGAGTAGGACCTAATAGCTTCAATTCAACCAGAGCCATAGGAGATGCATGGGGTCACAGCCCTAGTCACTTGCTTTTATGAAGAACACTTGCTTTTATGAAGAACATATATTTGAACAATTGCAACTAAATACAGTCACCCTAACTAATTCCTGCACCCATAAATCACGATTGTAAATGACGACCATTAAAAGAAAAAACTGAGATTTTTAGCTATTGAGTTGACTAGGTTTGGATTGCATTTTGCACCAGTTTTCAGACAAGTGTGCAACTGTGTGCATACTTTTATTTCTAGTTTACTCCTAAAATTTACTATAATTAACATTCAATCTTCACTCCTTGGTTGTGCTTCATCTCTGCTTTCCGATGCCCAGGTTAAGAAAACAAACATTCGCCTTCAGCCATAGCAATCCACAGAAGCAAATACCAACCGAAAACATGGCCAAAAGTCAGTTGAAGGAGAAACAGAACAGATTGGAATTCCTTGTGGGTCCCCGCCTAGTTTCTTTCGGGGGCCCAGGCAAGTGAGCATGTGCTAATTTGCATGGTTGACTAAATGGCATGCTTAGACCCCAAATTTGCATCTCTGCTTGGGTTCAAAAGTGAGTTTCTGAGTTTCCCTTAGCTTCTCTGCTATTTCCCACTCATAAGTTAAACTCCTTTGGGAGTGTGGCTCACCAGGGTACTTCTTAGTGCGGGGAAGCAGTAATTGCCTGGGCCCCATCTTCCTCAGCTATGGGGTACAGCCAGCTGGTGCTGATGTGATGGAATGAGTTACGAAAGAGGAAGGGATGGGGGAGAAAAGGGGATAATTTCCAATGAGACAGTGCAGAAGGCTTCAAGCGGAGTGACTTGCCCCACTCTGTTCCCTTTCCAAGTAAAGAATCCTCTTCCACCTTCCCAGAGACAAATGGGGGAAGGGAGTGAATAGCAAGCCTGATGTAACTCAGACATTTCTCTGTGCCTCAGTTTTCTCACTTGTGCAATGGGAATCAGATACATGCCTGGTCTAATTCAGTCGGTTGTTAGGAAGAACACCATTACAATGGTGTTTTGAGATCATTTTGGTTCCAGAAGTGAAAAGTAGATTATGTCTGGCTTCTGTGCTGAGAAGTCTACTGAAGCAGAACTGGCAAGATGGGAGCACACTGACTGTCATGGGGCAGAGGGCACTGGTGCCTGGCTTCCTGAGCCCCTCTGATCAACGAGAACTACACTCTGACCATTCCACTGATAGGAAATTAAAACACAGAGAACTGAAGTAATTGGTTAAGTGAAGTTGGACTGCCAAAGTGAAGTGCTTTGCAAAGGAAAGGCCGCTATACATTTATAACAGTAACAAGGATTTGATCAGGTTGCTATTTCCATCTCTTCTTAGGAGAACATGGAGTTGAGTAAATAATACTTTGGAGACCATATTCGTTTAGCTACAAGCATCAAAAACCTAACCCCAGCAAGGGATTGATTGGTTAGAGGGTCATTTACCAGCTTGCACAATCATGATACAGTGGACAACCAAATGGGGGCTGGGGGGAGGTCCAGCTGAGCCTCAGAGAGAGGCTCAGAGAATCAGAGGCTTGAATACTTTAGAGCAGTGTTTTTCCATCTTTTTTAGCTTGCAGCACACTTGAACCTAGAGTTAAGCTTCTATGCCACACTTAAATTATGTTGATCATAATAAAAGGGGGGGAAAAAGCATTTACTTACTGGGCTTTGAACTTCTTTTGAAAATAATTTGGTTAATGATCTTTAAAACTTTTCAAGGCACACCAAAGACCCTCTCACGGCACACTAGTTGGAAATCACTGTTATAGACTCTCCCAATTATCATGGTTGTATCTGTCGACATTCCAACTTTTTACCATGACTGTTATTAATTTGCTCACTGCATGTTCTATTTCTGGGGAGCCATATGGAAAACTAGATTTGCATTTTTGGGCTTTGGCCACAAGAGGGAGACTGTATCACCCCTCTCTGTGCTCTGAAATTTAAAATATCTCAGGAAAGTGCAGGGATTGGTCCAGAGTGGGGGAGGAGGTGAGGCTATGTAAAAACCTGGTCACCCAGGTGACCAGGAGAGAAGCAGTTGGTCCCCATCAAAGAGTTTTCCTGTGCAGAAAAGCAATGTGATGAAGTCATTGAAATACACCTTTTAATTACCCTTCACGTCCTCTTGGTGCCACAAAATGATCTCTCGTATAATGAATGAAAAGAGATAAATCTGATGTTGGCCCCATTTACCTCGGCTTCCACATTGTGTTGAGATATGTCCTTTTTATATGATAAGTCTTCTCAATCCAAACGAAGTACTTCCTCTGGGGCCCAACTAAAGAGCAGAGAAAATTCTGGAGCAAAAGAGACGTGGTATGATGAAGACATCGTGTGGGTCTTAGACTTGGAAACTTCCTGTTTCTTCCGAGAGTCATTTGACTGGACATGACTATCCCCTGGAACTCTGACTTGAACCCAGCAGTAAGAGGAGGCTCCTCTGACCAAGTCAGGCTTTACAAAGCTGGGCTGCAAATTCCAGAAGAGGCACCTTCATCGTCTTTTCATCCCTTGGGTATCACATGCAGCCTTGTCATTTCTCCTGAGCTCGACAAGCACATGACACTTGTATCCTTCAGTACGCCTAGTAATTAAGCAAATCAACTAACCAAATGCTAAATGGAAAGATTAAAACCCACTCAAGGTTCCTGTGCAGATACAAGGTCAATTGAGGTGACAGAAATAAACAAGGCCCAAAGCTTCTTGGAAGACAGTGTCTACGTTCGAGCTGGGTATTACTGAGATTAGAAATGCAAGGTGTCATAATTGTTAGAAAAGTGTTTGGACCGCCTCTAAAGTATAGCACTTTATAAATCAATGCGTCATCGTTATGCTCCTGGAGAGAGGAGACTTTCCAAATAAAATAAAACATCTCGAAAATTAATTGTATTTTTCTTCTAGTAAATAACCTTTTTTTGCCTACAGATATGGCTGAATGCAAATGAAGGTGGTGTTTTCATATTCATAATGGATTTTAACTTTAACTATAATATAGATTTAACTAGGCCAAGGACTGTGGAAGGGGGATCATATTTCTTACCTATTTTTTGCCAGAGATCTTGTTTTATTCTCTAGCCAAGGTAGAAAGATGCACCCATAGCATTAAAAGAAAACAAAACATTCCCATCATGTAAAGCAAGAAGTTCTTGAAGAGAGTTGAAAAATCTAATACTTTATGCAAATATTGCTCATTGAGAAGTGAACATTTAGATGGCGCCTTGCACGCACCAGATGGGATAGTTACACGCTCTTTTGATAATTCTTGTAGCAATCCTATGGGGTTGATTTTATATGCATCTTAGAGATCTGGAAATGGAGATTTCCCAACATCATCTGACACATTCAAGGTCACCCACGTGGTAATTGTCACATCCCTCTGCACCACATTTTCTCTGCTTTGCTTTGCCAACGCTGATTCAGGAACGAATGGGGCAAGTTCGGCCCTACTGGATGCTACAGGCCATTCCCATCATGTCTTCAAACTTCCAAAGAGATTTTTGTAGTGGGAATTAAAAAAGAAACCCCCCTTTCAACTTCAATGTATTTATGAACGTGCCAGTGAATACTTTAAGAATGTATCTATCAATATCAAATGTGGTTTTTAACAGAAAACCTGAAAAAAATTGCAGAATTACCCTCTGAAATATTGCTGCTATTATTTTTTAAAATTGCAAGAAAATGTTCTGCCATTTCAGACCATTTATCTCAGTTAACAAGACACCTTTTTAGTTGGATAGATAATATACACCCATCTGGTGTACGGTTTCTTCATTTACTCTGGTAATAATAACGAAAGGCATTTCTCCATGGCTTTGGCATTGTCCAGACCGGTCTTTTGCCTTCCCTGCTGTTCATGTGGGAGGAAAAAAGTGAGAAGAAACTGGGACCTCGTTATAATACACAGATAGGCCCTTTAGAGCGTCATTTCAGTGTTGAGGAAGGGAACAGTGCCCACCTGTTAATGAAAGCAAAACCTTACTTAAAACATCTATGGTTATTCAGGTGAGATTTCACATAATGCCACAAAGCATTTTTGTGTTACCTGCTTTTCTGGGACACCACCCCATGGAGGGTCTCTACTACATGGTCAACACAGCTGCAGATATGTGTATAAGTCAGACTTTCTCCCCCTGAGTCCTGCCAAGAGGGATAAGAGGTTGAGGAGGAGCTGGATGGACTTTTCATTTAGCTCAAGCTCCTTTCACAACGCAGGCAAGGAAAGCATCAAAACCATTTTCTGGATAAATTCAAAGTCAAGGAAAATAATTTGCTCAGATCTCCTTGGTGCTCAGTCGAGACTGTTCTTCAGGATCTGCACCTTTGCTTCCTTCATTCGTCCCTTTCCTTTCTGTCTTTATAAGGGTCACACGCCAGTATAGATTGTGTCTGGGAATTCTAGAAAGGATGTTTTGGATGAAGTACAAGAAAACATGAATTTTGACCCTTTACCTGCAAATCACGATTTCCCCCTTTCTCTTTCATTTCTATTATCTTCCTCCTCAGGTTTTCTCTCCCTCCTATATTTCAACTTTCTCTTTGTTCTTCCTGAAGCTGCCTGACACTCTGTTAATTGGTTTCATTGGACTTAGTCTATCAAAATGCAGTCAAATTCAGAGACATTTAATTTTTGTTTCAGTTTGACTGATTTTATTTTACTTTTTTCTCTTTAACATGTTGTTTTTGCTTTGAGGCAATAGAGCTAAGTACCATGCTTTTTCCAGGCCTTTCTTGGCAGGTAAACAAATCTGCTTTCTTCCCCTCACCAGCTGGCAGCAGGGTCTCTGTGTCCCCAGCTCCTACCCAGGCTGGGGCAGAGAGGGAGGACGGGGAGGTGGAGATCAAACAACTGGCTATTTCGAAAATGATGTATAACTATGCACCAGCTGAATTCAAGAGGTTGTTAAAAAATAATAATAATACAGGCAAACAAAATTCAGCCAGCAGGGACTTTGTCTGAAAACCATTTGTTTGTGCAGACAAGGCTCCTTAGAGCTATGCAATGAGAAGGGTTGTTAAAGGGCTTTGTTTTGTTCCTGTCCAAGCAGCAGTTAAAAAAAATCCCCAAACCTCATATTAATATCTATATTATTCTTATCTTTCTCTCCAAATGTTGTAGATTTAATCCTTCTTAGATAACAATCAAAGTCTAATTCTTGTTTTATTTCTTTTTTTTATCCCAGAGCTTTTTAAAGTTATAGTCAAGGTGCACTAAATAAAACATATTTACAGTGTGAAGTTTTATATATTCTGATGTATTTATATAGCTTGAATCCTGATATTCAAAACAAACAAACAAAAAAACAAAAACTTCTGGTTCATGACTCTTTTGCTTAGAATTGACTATGCTTTTTTATTGAGAGAACTGCAAATCTATATTTATATTTAAAGTAAATTTTATAATGCAATGTAGAATTGGAAGTGAGCAGATTAGAAATGATATCATGAGATTCTTTCACTTTCCAGATGAAGAGCCTGACGGCCAAGGAAGTGATAACTCTTAATCAAGGTCAAAGATGATTTGTGAAATAGTCTAGTAGGTCTCCCGATTTTCACTTCTGTGATAGCGGGAGATCCACAGTTGTCACTTTCTAACTTGGTAGGAAAAAAAGTCTAGAAGGAAAAAAATTCTCAACATTAGCCTCGGTTTATTATTTATTTATTTATTTACTTTTATTGAATCATAGCTGTGTACATCAATACAGTCATGGGGTACAGTATGCTGGTTATATATACAATTTGAAATATTTTCACCAAACTGGTTAACATAGCCTTCATGGCATTTTCTTAGTGATTGTGTTAAGACATTTATATTCTACATTTAGAAAGATTCACATGTACCCTAATAAGATGAACCATAGGCGTGATCCCACCAATCACCCTCCACCACCCATCCTCCCCCCCCTCCTTTCTTAGCCTCGGTTTAAATGCAAATTTTCATACTAAGTTTACTAGGAAGGGAGTAAGTGAGAGAATTTCACATTTCACTTTAATTGTGTGCGTGTGTGTGTGCATGTGTGTGTGTGTGTGTGTGTGTTTAGAGGGATCCATTCCAAGAAACAAGGTCAAGGAGCTCACCCAGATATTGGCAGGATCATAAAGAAAGATTTATCAGGTAGGGCTTGATTCTTTTTTTCTACTTAATGCACTTGTGCTGACTGAGATGAAGATGCAAAATTTTCCATGAAAAAAACTGAAACGTAAACTATGCCATGTAGACCCAGAGTCATTCTTACTTTGAGATGTGACCAGATTCTTTGCCAAGTTTTGCCTTTGGTCCTTCTTCTCATGATAGAGACTCTGAGTTTTGGGAGTTTTAAAAATCAAATGTTAGACCAGGTCATATTTAAACTATCAAGTAAGCTCCTATAAAGAAGCATCAGAGAAAGTTAAGGTAGGCATGTTAAATATCCCCTTTCTGGCCAAAAATGAGTTGTAATCTCTGGATGGTAGAAATTTGAACTGAAAAAGCATCATGTTCATCTTTGGAAATTTTTCATCTCTGACGTGAAACCAGTGGGCATAAAGTCAGATGATCAATGTTTTTGAATGTTGTAAACTAATTCATTTTTATCCTGTGTTTCGTGACACACAAGATAAATCTTTTTGTCTCTCCTTGAATTTTTAACTTAAACCCTTATAATTCCTTATTATTAACCTAGATGAGTTGTGGAAGCCCCATCTATTCAAAGAACCACATGTAAATGTCCAGATGCATTAAAGTAGAAAATGCTGATTCAAGACAGTTTGAAATGTATGTCAGATAAGAAAAAACACATGGTGTAGACGACCCAGTGAATAATACCACTGAAATGTGGCACTTTCTCTCACTCCTCTGGTCCTACTGTGTTATTTTGTGAGATTCCCTGAATAAAGGGAGCTCAGATTTCTTCTTAACTTCTTTATCCACAGCACGTAGTACTTTGCTTGGGACTTAGTTGGGCAATCAATGCACTTCAGTGAAATGAAGGAAGAGTCAGATTAAATACTTTCTAGGCCACTCTTATCCCAGTGATAAATTAATGGAAAGAGCAATCATGAGGAAGAATGACCCACTGACACAGTTTGGCCAGTGTTTTGTCTGTGTTCCTGCTAACTGCACTAATATTGAAGGACACCTTCTCTGGGTCCTTGATGTTGTAAATACAAGGCCAAGACCATGAGCAAGACAGACAAGACCTTGCCCTTGCCTCTCTTGGAGCTGGCATTCTGCTGATGAAAGGTAAGCAAATCTATGAATTGTCCAGAGAGCCCTATTTAGAGATTAAAAGAGTATGACATAGGGAGAGGAATGGGTTAGGGGGGTCAGGCACATCCTATCTCAGTGGCTCACATTTGAGTTGACATCTGCATCCTGGGAAGAAGCCAGGCAGGGGGAGCTCCAGACAGAGGGAGCAAGAGAAAAGGCTTGAAGTAGAAACTGGTGGAGTTCAGGGTAGCTAGCGTGGAAGGAGGAACGGGACAGACCCCAGAGGCGAAATGGAGAGAAGGGTCCAGGGCCAGGTCAATAGCAGGCCTTGAGCTCTGCTGCCTAACTGGTTTTTATCAGGTTTAAATGTGGTTTCTTTCCACAATAAACCAAAACTGAACAATAAACTTGTATATTTTTTTAAAAAGTTTGCTTAATAAAGATTTTTTTTTAAAAATCTTATTTTTAATGCTTCTTGAGAAATTGTGATAGTACAAGAGGAATTAGACGAATCTGTCACAATAATGCTCCATGTAGCTATGTAGTATGCTTAGGACTCCCCTCTATACGAAATCAAATGGATTACAAGGGTTGGCAGGCTGGGTGGGAGAGCTCAGGCTTGGGATCTTAGCACTCTGGGAGGAGGCTCGCTTGCACTCAAGATTTTTAAACCAGCCTGAGCAAGAGCGAGACCTTGTCTCTACAAAGAATAGAAAAATTAGCCAGGTGTGGTGGTGTGCACCTGGGGTCCAAGCTACTCAAGAGGCTGAGACAGAAGCATTTTACTCCAGGGCTTTGAGGTTGCAGTGAGCTATGATGATACCACTGCACTCTATTTCCATAAAAAAAAAAAGTACCCCCCCATAGTATCTCACCATTAGCTACTAATGGTGTAAAGTTAGTGCTTTAACCACATCAATTAAGTCACTACAGAAAGTTACTAAACTTTTTAGAAGTATAAAATAATAGATATTTTAGCATTTGAAGGCCAAGTAACAAAATGTAGAATAGTTACTAGTAGTTATTAAATAGTTACTAACCTTTTTGTATGTGTGTTAGAATTACACATAACGAGAAGTTTGCCATTTTAACCATATTGAATATACAATTCATTCTACATCCATCTATAATGTAAGCATTTAAATGTGCAACAATAATTCTTAGGCCAAGGACTATGCAAAAACAGGCAACAGGTCAGTTAGCCGTAGGCCATAGTTTGCCAACCCTGAGTTTATGTCGTAGAAACAGAAAATATTTGTTCTGTTTTTTAGTGCAATAATTGACATCAGCCCCAAAATGTGCCATAGTCAAAATCCAAATAACTTCTAGTTTCAGCTGTAATAGCCCCCCCCCCCAAATTAAAGTGATCTTTTATTGGTGGAATATAAATCCTATTGGTCTTGCACGTGCTGATTTAAGAAATAGAGGTGGAGGGAGAGTAATTGGTGGGATCTGACAAGGGTACATGTGAAGTTTACTTGGTGTAGAATATAAATGTCTTAACACAATAACTAAGAAAATGCCACGAAAGCTGTGTTGACCAGTTTGATGAAAGCATTTCAAATTGTACATAAAACCAGCACACTGTACCCCACGGTTGCATTAGTGTACACAGCTATGATTTAATAAATGAAAAGTGTGTGGAAAACTTCCAGTTATTATTGAAAATATAAACGGACACACATCTGTACATATTGCAAAATTGTTATTAACGATTCTTTTTATTTGTTTAGGTATTCCTTCCATTATTGCTCGAGGTACTATCTTCCTAGGACTATCAGTATACCACATAGCAAATTCAGTTTGCTCTGGGGGTTCAGAAGGATTGTAGCAAACAGCTGGCCCACTGAGGGGCACACGTATTTGATATATTTCTGAAAAATTATTTCTATGTCTTTCACATTTTGGGTTACCACATTAATTTTAATTCTCTAATTTGCATACAATAGATATTTGTATGTTGAACTTAAAAAAGAATAGAATGATGGTGAGCATTAAACAATAAAAAAAAAATCGTGTGGATGACATTTGTAGCGTGGACATTGACAAGCCAAGATCACGTCTGTGATGGTTCAAGTTTGTGTGTCAAGGGGGCAAGGAGATGGTGGCATAGCTGTGCCGTAAAACGCTCAACTGGGTGTGGCTGGGAAGCGATTTTTCAGTGAAAACTGCAAAGTGATTGGCAATGGGAAGTGATTGGCATCTATAGTTGTCTTTAAGAGGGGACAACGATACTGGGAATGGGTCTCATCCAATCCTTTATAAGGATTGGTGGAATATAAGACCACTGGGAATGGATCTCATCCAATCCTTATAAAGGATTATAAAACAAGTTTGCTGAAGATGGAGGATTCTGTTTCAAAACAGTTAACAGAAAATGTTAGCTGTCAAGCTGCCCTAGAAATTTCAGACCTGCCAGCCCACACAATCAGGAGAAAGCCAACCTCAAAAAAACAGCATCCATACGTGGGTATAGAGCCACTGTGTTCTGTTTCTCTGAAGAACCCTGACTGATACACTGCCCTTACTGTCTCTTTGAGTCTAAGGAGATTAAAAATGGCTGTGATTTTTTGGAATCAGACCCAACTGTCTAGTTTAGTTTCTAATCTGGAAGCTTCATCATCAAAGCCAATACAGACCTGATCTGTATGTCGCAGGATTCTCTGATACTGAATTCAGACAGCTACCACGAATTTGGGGACTCTCAACCCTCTGTTTTTTTTTTTTTTCAAATCTTACATATTACCTGTCTCCAAAAAAAAAAAAAAAAGCCCTCTGAGTCCATAAATAGAATTTACAATTGTTCAGCAATTGGATTCATTGTATATGCAAGTCTTTCTATTTGCATGTTTTCTCCCTGGGCTTTGTAAATAACCCCAATAAATCCTCCATGTATAGTTTATGGGAGTTCCTACTCTCAATTAGTAACCGAGTGCCATAAAGTGGCTGTATCAGTTACAGAAAGAACTCTTCTCTGCTCATTAGCTCATTGCTTCAGAGAACTCAGTGCCTCGGGGAACCCTCATCTTGTACCAGGGTTTCAAGCTGCGGGATTTTTTTTTTCCCCAAGAATTGAATGATTGTGCTATTGGGGAAATAGCATCATCTGTGACAGATAACTTCTTTATTGGGGAAGATGAGTAACCGTGACTGCAGCCCTGATATCATCCTTAGAAACCTAAAGGGGAAGAAAGGTGATAGCGGGTATCGTCCAACACCTGTCCATAAACGTGGTGATTCATCACACCCAGATAATTCTGCAGGAATAATACATTCATTGTGTCATGGCCACCGAATCTTCCCAAGTTTAATAGCTGCTGCAGACCCACGGTGCGGTAGAAGCCTCTGAATTAAGATGATTCAGTAGGTTCCAATTCATCCTAAATAAGTGGCTGTCTAGATAAATGAAGTTCATCAAATTGCAATGAATACCATATAACAACCTTGCTGGGACTGCGTGCCCCTGGGACACGGACCATGTCTAACTGTGGTCTAGAAAGCAACTCCTGCGCCAGGGCTTTGCAGACCGTGTTAAATAATAACAATATGACAGTGTGTTTGCCCTGAGTCATTTTATTTTTTATCAGCAAAGTTAGTGCTTTAACTACATCAATTAAGTCACTTAAATTTGACTGTTTAATGAAATGCCCTTATGGCATGCAGGCTTGGAATTATTTTTTAAAGTAGCAGGAAAACAACCCCCTCCAATCAGTATTAATTACATCTCATTCAATTTATTAAAAAGAAAAGACAACTCAGATTCAGGTTTTATTTTAATTAATGATCTGTATTGATGAGTTTTCCTCAGGCTTGTACTATTCTCTTTACCTTGTTACTTTTTTTTTTTTTTTCCCAGCACACACTCTGGGAGACACAAGGCCAGTGACACAGTGTGCTGAGAGAAGCTGAATTGTTGGAAAGTACTTGCTCTGGATACTCAGACAAAGGGAAGGGGGGGCTGGCTGCTCCTTCCCCAGCATTTTCCCCAGTGGGACAGGCTGAGCCCAGGTCCAGATTTCCAAGGACCAGGCCCTCCTCCCCTCCTGGGGGGAAACTGCAGTCTCCTGGTGCTAGGAAGTGCAGGTGCAGAGATTGCCTGTAAACAGCCAGCAGGCACATCTAGACTGCCTGGGGCCAAGCAGCCTGCCGAGTACTGCACTGAGACAGCTGCTTTCTCATACTCACCCACAAAAAACTAGGGACTGGGGCGTGGGGCCTGGGCCCTTCTGCGGAACGCAGACTCCCAATTACACGCACAGCCATGTCCTGGGCCTGGCCTACCAGTGGGCTGACGGGAGGGTCAGGTAGACCTTTGCCTTCCCTGCTCTGGTTGACCCTTGGCAGGTAAAGATTCCTTATTCTCCACAACCTCCTTACTCCTCACCCCTATCATGTAACATTGTGGAGTTCACTGTCAACTTCATCATCGTTGTCTTGACCATCACACAGCCTAAGCTGGTCTGTATAGTCCCCATTTCTAGATATTTCTTCAGTCCCCAAAGGCCAGTAATGTCTTTTTTTTTTTTAGCCAGAGTCTCACTTTGTTGCCCTTGGTAGAGTGCCATGACATCACCACTCACAGCAACCTCAAACTCTTGGGCTTAAGCAATTCTCTTGCCTCAGACTCCCAAGTAGCTGGGGCTACAGGCACCTGTCACAGTGCTCTATTTTTAGGGAGGAGGTCTCACTCTGGCTCAGGCTGGTCTCCAACTCATGAGCTCAGGCGATCCACCCATCTCGGCTTCCCAGAGTGCTAGGATTACAGATGCGAGCCACGCAGCTAGCCAGCAACTCCTTTCTTTGAGATGACACGTGCCCTTGGCACCTGCTGGGATCACATCTTTGGTCTCATCATTTACTCCCAGACACTGACTGCTTTGCCACTTGGGGCTGAGGGTGCTGGCGGACACCGGAAGTATGTCTTGTCTTTATTTATTACACAAATAAGACATAAAGACCATTCTTTTAAAACAAATTTAAACTTTTAAACAAATTTAAAGTATACAGTTTAAAAGTGAAACTCCCTTTTCAGGCCCTCCAGGAATCCACAAATGCTCCTCTTTCCAGAAGTAAGCAGAGTTGTTAGTTTTCTGTATATCTACCCAGATACTTTTCTGATCGTTTGCATATATATATCGACACAGAGATATAGGTCCTGGGACCTTATAAATGTAGTGGCTTTTAAGAATGTTTTTTGTTTCAGCTTTATTGAAGGATAATTGATATACCATTGCATATATTTAAATCATGTAATTTAATGAGTTTTGATGAGGAATTAGATGATCGGTAGGCAGGCATGAAGCTGTGACCACTCCCTCCCTGTACTTCCTAACACTACCCAGCACAGCTCTTGCTGTCTCCTTCTCCCTGCTGTGAACCTTCCTTTGCTTTGCTCCTGGGGGGGCCATGAAAGGCCCCATAACCAAGTCCAAAATGAAGTTTGGGTTCACCACTGTTTTCCTTTCAGAGGCCAGATCACAATGTTAAAACACACTCAACAAATGCTTGGTGGCATCAAGGAAAAAACAATGGATTTGGAATTTGAGCATGAGATGTGAATTCCCTTGTGCCACTTGGCAGATCCCTTCACCTCTCGCCTCTCAGTTTTCAGATCTGTAGAGTGTGCAGGGGGAAGTTGGCGGTGGGAGGACTTACTGCTAACCAGCTTCTCCTGGAGGGTTTAGTAAGAAACAAGTAAATAGCTGTGAAATTAAAGAGGGTTACACAGGGGTCAGTTGTGGACAGCCTTTTGGGTAGAAGGGAGAAAGGGCATCATGTCCGTTAAAGATAGAAAAACTGAGGAATAGAAAGGGTAAGTGACTTGGCCAAGGTCATGGGACTGGTAAGTGACAGCTGGTACTAAAACCCAGAATTTCTACTTTCCATTTCAATTCCTTTTTCAATACGAAAGAGGATATGGTATGGATTGTGAGTAGAAGAAAAAAACAAAACTCGAAACCACTGAGATGCTTGAGTCCTGAGAATTACTCATCATTCCCCACCGCAGGTAGCAACTGCCAAATTCAGTCGTCTTCACCTACCATTCCACTTTAATGTTCTGCAAGGGTAAAATAATCTTATAGCAAGAGCCCTAGGGCTTTAAGGATAGGAAGAGTAAGGGGCTCTTTTATTCCACGTTTTTATAGGGGGAGGAGGACACTGTTTTTTAAACACTTCATGTGTCTCTGAGCCACACATGGTTTTCATATTGGCACCATCTCCTAGATTCACCTCTTTCCCTCTTACTAGATGTTTTCAGAGGTCCTGCCTAGTCTTTAAAATAATTTCAAAAGCATAAGAAACTTAGGCCCATGTGGGTGGCTCTATAAATGGCTTCTACCTACACAAATTGCTGTCTGAAAGAGGTTGTGCTCCCAGCGGGAGGTAGAGACCCCGCCACTTAGTGGTTTTATCTTTGTTTTGTGTACCCAAGGGAACCATCCTCTATACTTTGCAGATACCCAGTTAAATAAGGATTGTGTTGGCCAACTTACTCTTCTGCCTAGGTTCCATGTTACTGACCCACATGGGAGTTCTATTTGGTTTTCTTTTTCTCAGCTCTTGTCCTTAGCATGGACCAGGGGAAGACACTCTACTCAGCATGATGCTCTCTGAGCGAGGACTTTCCATGAGGGCAAAAGCAGGGAAGAGTCTGGCTTCTTATTTATCTGAAAGGAGCAGGATCAGCTTGTACCTAATCTGACTCAGCACACCATATCCTTGTGCTTTAGAAATCATACCCATTACCTAAAAGGGAGAGCATGAAGTATCCCATTCTTACCGATTCAAGCGCTACTCTCAGGAAATCAAAAACCCTTTCTTCTTTAGGAATAACTAATAGGATGCTTTTAAGGTTCTTCTTATATGAGACAAACTAGTTACAGATTTTTTACTTTCTTCTTCTATGAATATACAGAAGACAGGATAGTAAATGGGTGGTGATTATCAGCACTGATACTCAAGAGCTGTTGACTGCATTCTGCAAATCTCTCTGTCAGGTAACAACCAGGCAAGGTCAGCTGTCTTCACCTAATCACCTGTTACACAGAGTCAGAGGTTCACTTACTGGTATAAATCTTTGGGCAGTGCTTGAGTGACCATGAACGACTTATACCCAAGACCAAGTAAGAGAAGGCAATATTTTGGCCACACAATACTCTGTAAGTACATGACAAGAAACAGTCATGATGGAAAGTGTGCTTGAATAATGAAAAGTTATTTAGAGCCTATTTAGCACAGGTGTGCTTTTTAAAGAGGACAACACCCTCAATCACTAGAAGAATAAGTAGGCAACAAAAACTATTTAGGAACTACTGCAAGTTTATACACAAAATACTCTCATCTCACATACTTCTTATTTTACTTCTCTCTGTGACCTGAGAATTCATAAGGGAAAATTAGCAAAAAAAAAAAAATGGGAGCCATACAGGAGCACAGGTGGAGCCGGAGCCCTGCAGGGCGTGAGGACAGGGGCGCCCCCGTGCGGAGCTGCCGGGCTGCACCGACTCCCTGTACTTGGAGCTCCATGAGTGAAAGAGACAACTTGGAGAGATATTACTGTGCATGGGGTTGAGAATCTTTGCACATCAGCACTGACTCCAGGTAATAATGCCTTTGGAAATCAGCATAGGACAAAGAAACACAGAGACAAATCACATAGAATAAGACTGATGGACTAAAACACAGGCCTGGTCAGAAAAAGACAGAGCACTACTGGTACTCTCTTGTCCCCATGAAGGTATCAGGGACTGGGATGTTCCAGTACTTTGTTTGCATTCAGTGTCACCATCCGGACCTCACACAGGTGACACAGCACAGTAATCAGGAAGGAGGGGGAAGAGTCCACTTGCCCTAATTTGCATCCTGGTTGAATACCTTTTTATTATTATTTTTAATCATTAATTATTTATTAGGTCTTCAGGACTTCATAGCTGTACATATTTCACCATGCGGAACTGACTAACCATTACTAAAAAGAGGTGGTGAAATAATAGTTGTGTAGCTGGTGTTGCAGCTATTACTCTTGGCCAGTCACGTAGCAATGACTTTATGGGTCTGGTTCCAGGGCAGCTATGGGTCAGCTGGAATCAGCCAAAATATCCCTTTTGTGGAAAAGTAGAAAATCCACAACCTCATGTTGGATTTGAATCCTTCATTGGACCACCTCTCGGTCCCTGCGGATGGTAGCCAGCTTTTCTGAACGACACTTTTTAAAATTTATTTTCCAGGAATATCATAAGCAAACCTTGAAGGTTCTCACAAACCCTAAAGAAAATGCATTGTAACTTTGGGTTGATTTTCTTCTTTTCTATTCTGCTGTAGCCAAAGAGTCCCTTTTCATCTTCTTTGCCACTCTGTTGCCACCACTCACCGCTAATGACTTTTATTTCTTTATTTATATGACAGATATTTATTGAAGGCCTCCTCTGTGCCAAGCATTGGGTACAGGGGAAGTATCGGAGTAGAAAATGAGTAAGCACGCTTTACTTCTTACAGTTTACATTCCATCCGAAGACAGAGTCTTACAGGAGCGTGTTAAATGGAGACAAAAATGAAAGAGAAAATAAACAAGGGTGGGCATAGAAATGGTTAGGGTTGAAGCTATAATTTAAATGTGATGGTCAAGTGTAAAAGTGCTAGTTCTCCTGGCTCCCTGCTGCCCTAGAGAGTGACCAGCCTCTTGTAGTCAGATGGGGCCACATGACCAGTTTTGGTTAATGGGTGAGTAGAAAAAGCATTTGAATGTGGGTCTGCATCCTGGATAACCCTCTTCCTTGGCCGTGGCACACATATCCCAGAAAGTGCCAAGAGAAGATGGCAGAGCCTTTACAAACCTGGCTCCCTTAGCCATAGTGTGTAAAACAACCCGCCTGACCAACCCACTTTGGACACATAATACAGTAGCAGCAAGAAATGTATATTTGTTGTGTTAAGCCAGTAATATGGTGTTAATTTGTTACCACCATATTACCTAGCTTATCCTGCCTGGTTGGTTAGACGAGAACTCATGGAACCGGTGACTTTGGAGTGACCATTGAATTGAGGTTAGGGAATTGGCAGATTTTTCATCTTTATATGTCAGCTGAGAAATGATTATCCCTCATTATTTCTTTACTAGACACATACCGGGACTGCACTTGTTTGGGTTTCCTTTTTTAATTAAATTTCAGCCTAGTAGAAATTCAATACATCTTTGTAAAATAAATAAATGGACAAACAAATACACACGTGAATGAATGAATTTGGAAAAAAAACAATGCTAGGACAAAAATAAAGGAAAATGTTATTGGATTTAACATTCCGTTTCCTTTATTGTTTCTTGTTTCAGCTCCTTCTTCAAATAAAAATAATACCTACCAGCATTTGCTCAGTTAGAAGCTTTGCGTTAACAGTGATATTAATTACAGGGTATATTTGGATACAAGGCACAGGAGTTGTACTGGAGCTGAAGGGCTGATGTATATATAGGTCAGTTTCATGGTTATTGACATGTACTTGATGACAACTAATGAAAACTCATATATATTGGAAAATTACTACGTACCTGCAAAATACTAGGCTTGTAACATATGTTAACTTACTTAATACTCACAATATCCTCCTAACAGTAGTTCCTCCCAGTTTTCTCCACTCTGTAAACATGAAAAGATTGAGCAACTTGGCTCAGCGCATGTGGCTCAAGCGGCTAAGGTGGCGGGTTCAAATCCCCAGCCCAGACCCACCAAACAACAATGATGGCTGCAACCAAAAAATGGCCGGGCATTGTGGAGGGCGCCTGTAGTCCCAGCTACTTGGGAGGCTGAGGCAGGAGACTCGCTTGAGCCCAGGAGTTGGAGGTTGCTGTGAGCGTGATGCCATGGCACTTTACCCAGGGGGATAGCTTGAGGCTCCGTCTCAAAAAAAAAAAAAAAAAGATTGAGCAACTTTCTCCAGTTGCCACAGGTAGTGAATGGCAAAGCCAAAGGTTGAGGCAGTTCTACCATACAAACTCCTTTTGGACCATGCTGCCTCCAGATAACCTACTGAAAGCTGCCAAGCCCTCACCAGAAAGACTGGTGGCCTCAACCTCATGCTTTGTTATTCATGTAATTCAGCCCCTCTTCCTACCTCTGCTTCTCTCCCCCCCAGAAACTTACTCCTTCTTTCTCTCTGTAAATCTTTCTGAACTTAGCAGCGTTGTATACACTCTCTTTTCTCATGAGCTCACTGATGGCTCAGACCTTGGCCATACATCCAACATGACCTCGCCCCATGAATCCTTTCCATTTCAGTCTTTGCTACTAATGTTCTGATCCTTTCACGACACAAGCAGAAGTCTATTAGACTCTTGGATCCTGCTGCGATTTTGACACCAGGGCGGGTCATAATTTCTTGGCCACCTCATAAGTCACATGTTTGGCCTGGCTACCAATCATCCAATTAGCTAAGCCTTATGGTGGAAACAATGTTTCTGGAGGAATCTTAGAGCCATGTGCTTGGTTGAAGCTGTTTACTTAAGAAAATTTATGTCAGGAGTCACAGTTAACATACATATCATTTCTGAATGCCTGTGATGAGCTTGGCATCTCACAGGACACTTCAGGCACATTGGCTAATATAATCTTGACCCTCTAAGGTCGGCATAATCATTATTTCCATTGTACAGATGATACCAAGTCTACTAAACGTGTCCAAGGGTCCACAGTAAGAAATCAGCAAAGTGCGTATTCAGACTGTCCCAGTATTTTCACTGAGCTAAACCACAAGTTTTCTTTGTACATGTTTATTTTATTTAAAAATACCTTCCTTCTTTCTACCTGACATAAGTAGAGCACTTGAAAGTCACCACCACTGTCAATATTAGCGACACGTCAAATGCTGTCACTGAGCCAGAAAGCTGCTTTGGAATAGCTGTGTAATATTATACAACATGACAAGCTCTCATCCACAGTGGCGACTTTAAAGCCAGGGGCATGTGGCTTGTGCAAAACCTCAAAGCCATTAGCTGAAATCCCAGGACCATAAGGCTGAAGAATTAATCACTGAGCCCAATACGGTCTCAGCCCTGCACAGCAGAGACCTCTCTGCACTGGTGGGTTATTTGCATTCCAGGCGAAATGTGTGCCGACAGTCGGCTCTCCGTTCTGGAGCGAGCCGGGCACGGTATCGTCGCAGTGTGGACTGGAGGAGGCAAGTGAGAAGCAAACAGCAAATTCTTGGCAGCCAAAGACAGGCAGGGAACAGAGACGAAGGGAGGGGAGCTCTCGGGGGACTGAGGAGGAGTAATCTGACTCCTGTGATGTTCTTACCATTTCCCTCAGTTACCAGTTTGCTGTTCCCAAGTCTCTTCTTGATAAACCAAGAATGAAAGGGAAGCCTGAGAACAAAGAGACTGGAGGAGGCCACGGAATTGCCTCTCTCCCTCTATTCCCACCCTCACTGCCATAGCCTGCTTGTCAGCAGTTAGGAAAAGACACGTCCACATTGCAGAAAAAGAAATTAAATGGCATAAAAGATAAAAGAGAAACCCCACACGATTCTATGTCACTCTAAGGTTTCCACATTAGCATAGGCTTGATGTAAGGTTTTCAACATTTGCTTTGCTGTATCTATTTTCTGTAGGGTTGAATGATTTTCTTTCTGTTCACAGTATGGTGGCCCACAGCGTCCGGTGTAAATGTTTCCTGCTTCAGGGAGAAAGAGAATGCCCCTCTCAGCTGTCCTCCCAGAGAGGTAAGGAAGTTTTCTTTCGGAAGCCACAGCCCCAGTTGTCCACATTGGCTTGAATAAATCACATGACTGTTTCCCATCCAATTTCTCTGGCTTTATTCTGAACTTTGTGGACTAATTAAGAAGCCCCCCTGGAGCTGAAGATGAAATCTTCTCCACTCACAGTGCAGACTATATGTGGGTGGGAGGGGAATTTTCTAGAAACGTTGATCAGTAGGGAAGGACAAATATGGAGTGACATTAACGCATCACGAGTGTCCTCTGTTAAATCTCAGGCATATTGCAAATTCCTTATTAAGCTCCTGGTCTCCGGCCTTGTCCCTTTTAGTCTACCTTTGACATTGGTCCTGATGACAACACAATGAAATTTAAGCAGCTCCCATGGTGGGCAAAGTCCACGAACTGCGTCCTATCCACCGTCTTATTGCCATCCTATCCCCTCTTCCCTGTGAAGCTCCTTAAACACTTTCAACCTTCTCCTCCTGGCTAATCATTCATCCTTTTCAAAGTTCAGCACGAAATTTTCCTCTGGAGGCCTTTCCTGACCTTCCCAGCAGGGGCCAGTTCCCACTATCCCGTGTTTTCATGAAAATCTGAGTTTACCCTCTGTCTCAAAAAAACATTAATTTGTTGATTTTTCTTTCCCTCCGAGCACGTGTGCTCCCAAAGGGAAAGTTCCCAAACTCTGTATCCTTAGTGCCCGGGACTCCACGTGGCAGAGGGTAAGCTTTCCGTCACCAAGGGCATGTTTACTGACTGATGCTATTTGCCAGCTTGTGTGACAACCTGCCAGCTTGTGTGGGCACCGTGTAAGCAGAAAAGAAATGAAAACCTTGAACTGTACCAGCATAGAGCCTACTTATTAAAAAAGTAAATGAAGGAATGTGAGACGGGATGGGAGGTATCTCTCAGCATCCAAGGAGGTATATTTAAAAAAGCATGAAACCAGTCTTTTCCCACAGGACTTAAGGAACCATAAGGAACTTTTCAATGCTATGCATATGTGTGTGTGTAAAATTCTATTTCTACTATTCTATCTTTACTTTATTTTTTACTTTATTTTTTTACTTTATTTTTACTATATTCCACCCAAACTTTCTTCCTTTTTTCCCCTAAAAGGGGAAGGCATGGGGGTTCTTCATCTAGAGATTCTGGGGGAATAACTGGCTACCTGGATGGATAGCAACTATAGAAACTCCTTGTGATCGTGGCAAGGGGTTGCCACGCCTTTAAGCACATTAGGTATTTAACAATGAATAACTCTTATCGCCTGGTCAATTTTCTTGGCTGAGAATCGAAAAGCCTATTTCATAACAACGTCTGATTTCAAGGCTGAAAAGAAAAAAAAAAGGAGAACATTATATTAAGTGAAAACTTAGTACATTTTTGTACCAGTTTATATCTTGCCTCGCTAGTCTGCCACTGTTTTTATTTCAATTCACTGCCAGATCAACTTGCACCTCGTTTTTAAGTAATATTTAATACTGCAAAGCTCTGGGAATATAATTTGTACTAGTATCAAATGATACATTAACCTAATTAATTAAAAATGAGCTTATCATTAAGAAAACAAATGAACAAAGGATGCTTTTGTTGTGCGGTGGCTTCAATGTATGGTCTTCTTTTTTTTTTTTTTTAGAGCCTTTTTTGTTCACTTGGTAGTTCTCAGAATTTAATAATCTGCACTGGGCATTCCAGTCATTAGTATGAATTAGCAACACTCCACTGTAATTCACTGTTATTCACCAGAGATGGAGTTTTGATAGATGGAGACAGGGCTTTAAGAGAGAGATCAGTGTGGCCCGGCCACACTGCAGGGAGAGGAGGTCCCTTTGGTAACTAGGCTTTCCTTTGGCTTCCCAATGCTGCATGTCTCACCATCTTACACAATAACAAAAAGATAAAATAAATGAAACCCTTAATAAAAATCTAAATCTGAACCTAAGTTTTAATAAACTTAACATTAATAAAGGGTTTGGGTGATTAGGGGAAGGACTTCTAATCAATCCAGACAGATAAGATCACAGTCCTAATTGCATTGGCTGTTACAATTTCCTTTTCATTTACTTGCACCAAATGGAAAATAAAGTCTTGAGATGTCTACAAATGGAAATGGAAATAAAGGTTTTCAGTGATAATTTGATAGGAAGTAATTGGCCACCTGAAGGGAAAAACCCTCAATGTGGAAATAATTACCAATAATTGGTTACTACAAGATTGGACTATATTTGATGTACTCAGTACGATAAATACTCTTAACTAAAGACGCTAACATGGATGTTGGAGCTTATTATCAACCCTGTAAAACAGAAACAAGAAAACAGTTGATAGACCTGGTCCAACTTCAGTCCATAGATATGATTTATTTGGTGGACAAAATTATTTTAAATCATATTTTAGTTAGCCGTCAACAGTTGAAATTGGTGAATGAATGAAGCATAAAAATCAGGATTTATAGTTTTTCTTTTGAAGAAACTGAAATATAAGACAACATCGGCTCTTACTCCCACAATGGCAGCAATCTGGGGAACTGGAACAAACACTGCAGCTACCCACAGCCCCAGTTAGTCCAGCTCATGCGGTTGGAAGCCAACCTGGCCCTTGCAGATGTTGGGATTGCTGATTCTGGCTTTAGTAACATCATCTGTGTTCATATAAAACATTTGCATTTCTAGGGCAGCACCTGTGGCTCAAAGGAATAGAGCGCTGGCCCCATATACTGGAGGTGGTGGGTTCCAACCCAGCCCAGGTCAAAAACAAACAAACAACAACAAAAAAAATAACAGTGCATTTGTATTGTAAGTTCACATTTTTCAAGTCACTTGATCTTTACAGCCACTTTCTAGGATAAAGATGGTTTGAAGAAAAATAAACTGGGGAGACTTTGTTTAAGGGGTTCACCCAAGAAGACAAGTCAGTAGCTGAAGAAGCAAAAATATGAGTGCCAGTCTACTACTGACTCCATCACCCCCCTTCTCCTGAGCCCTGAGATCAACTGTAAAACTCTGAGGTGAAGGAAACACCCTTTATCTGGAACCTACAGTACTATCATTTGATATCATGGATGGCATGATTTGTTGTCTGTGAGAAATGGCCAAAAGTCGAGATATGGCTCAAATTTATCACCCACTGGAAACATTCTAGGATGTTTCTTGGGGTCACTTGGTTTGTTAACAAAATGACCAATTTCTAACTACTATCCCCACACAAAGTTTTACATCTAGTAGGACATAGCTCTTTCTTTCACTGGGTACGTTAGTGTTTCCAATTTATGATATTTTCATTTGAGCTGTAATTCAGGAAGACCAGCACATTGAACAAGTTGAGTAGGTAATATTACAAATGAAGCCTCCTGTAAATAACTCTATGGGAAATACGACATATATTGTATTTTGGAATCCTCAGGAAACTCTAAACCAGCAGTTCTCAACTTATGGGTTGTGACCCCTTTGTCACAATGAAAATACATGGTGGCATTAGGAAGGTTGAGAACCACTGCGCTAAACAAACCTTCTAGACAAGATTATCGAACAGAAAAATAAATTGAATTGAATCAGTTATTGTACCTGGGTCTTTTGGAAGCTTTACCGTCACTGGTGCTACCATTTTGCAAGAATTGCTTAGACATTAGCTGTGCCAGTGGCTGATAAAAGTTTTCTTCCCGATTCTATATGATGACTCAGATATAGCATCTCAACTACCATCTCTCATCCTTTTATTTACTTTAATACCTGGCTGAGTGAGCACCTCCATAAAAAAATGGGTAGGAATAGACAATTGTAAGGTAATGAGGTAAATGGCCAAGAAGAATACGAAAAAAATTAACCTTACTAGACAGAAAAAAGCACCAATTGAAACCATCTAGTTTAAAGAAAATAATAATGAATTGTATTTTTAATTACTCACTAAACAAAAAAAAATAATTTTTAAATTATGATACCCCTTGTGTCCCAAAAATTTCTGGGAAACTTGCATCCTTTTACAAATGGTATAAATATACATTAGTTCAGCTGGTCTGGGAAAGAACGAAGTATTTATATCAAAACTTTGAAAATATGAAGATGACTTGAACTTTGAATTCATAAAAGAATTTAAAATTTATTGTTTGAAAATAATTATTAAGAAGGGGATGGTAATTACCACAATATATTATATTGTCAAAATTTATAGTAAAATAATAAATTGGAGGCAAATTTATTTCTAATTATAGAGTATCAGGCCAATTCTCACAGTTGGATGGCCAGGCCTTCTGTGATCTTATAGGAAAATATTTAGTGACGTAGAAATAAACCCCCAATGTAAGTAAAAAAAATTTTTTCTGAAAAGCATATAACATGTGTTCCTATTTCTGTATATACACAAACATCTAGACATCATCAATTATGAAAGAATGCACTCTAAAATGTCAACTGTGCTTATCTGTGTGGGTGGAAATACCTTTTTTTTTTCTTGGTGCTTATTTGTGTTTTCAAAATCGGCTTCAAAGAATGTAAACAAGCTTGCAATTAATAAAAATAAAATGGAATATTTTAAAAACTAGCTGATCATTATTTCTTAGCAAAGTCAATAAAAGGCACCACCTTACATAATATGATTCATAACAATAACGGGTTGTTTCAACCCAAGATCCTATTGATTCTGCTCAGTAAACTCTCTCTTGGTCATGAGATTCAATGTCTTAAAACTCTTCAACAGTTTTCCAGAATTCAGAACAAAATCCCAATTCCACCCAAGGCCCTATAGGTGTGTGACCTGGTCTGTGTTCTGCTTCTTTATTATTTTCTCCCTACTCTCCTTCCCAATCACATTGTTTCTTCAACAGACCAAATATGGTTCTGCTTTAGGACCATTGAACCTGCTGCTGCCTCCTTTCTAGAATGTTCTCTCCTTTCTTTCCCTAATCCTGGATCTTTGCAAGACTGGCTCTTTCTCATCTTTCAATTCTCTACTCAAATGTCCTTTCTGAATAAGAAATGGTTGTCTTTTGACACCCCCCGCCCAAATGCAATACAACAGAACACAATACAATATAAAAACCCTGTGTGGCATCAGCCTATTTTATTGCCTTTAAACATATTCCCTTTTCTAATTTACTTTATGTTTAGTTTAGTCATTATAAAATATGGGTTATTTCTATATTTGTTTCTTTCCCTGAAGTGGGAGATGCACAAAGGCAAATACTGCGTGGTCTGTTCATTATTGCATCCCCTGCAGGAGAAAGGTACTTTGGACGTTGCTTAAGTTTGCCTCTGAAGCTGCACCTGCTTAACCTCAGACAGAACAGACACTGAAGGGTGGTGGATGGCTCCAGACTCGAGGTGAGACCCTCAAGAGTTGGAGTTGAGGGTCTCTGCCCTGGGTCACGACTCAGCACTGTTAGCGATTCTCTTGTTGTTCTCTGTCCTGTCATCTGTTTTTTTACACAGCTTGGGTTCCTGACCCTCTACTTGTTCTGTTTATTTGTCCCTCTTCAATGCTTCTGCCGACTCATTTCTCCTGATTCTGATTTGCATACAATACATATCGGAAGATTGCTATGAAGCAAAATGACCATACGGCCATTTTGGCTTTATTTCAAGGAACTCCAAAACACCTGTATTAACAGCAGTATTAATTCCAGTACCAATATTTTAATAAAAAATATAATACAGTTGATACCAACTTCTACAGCAGAGATGCCCAACAATGCAAGCCACCCATATAATTTTAAATTTTCTATTGCTTCATTAATAAATAGTAAAAGAGAGCATGTGAAATTAATATTAATGGTGTATTTTATTTAAGCTAATTCCTAAAAATTTTGAGCAGCTAATCAATATAAATATGTTGACTTTTAAAATTCTTTTATATGTAGGAAGCCTTTGAAAACCCATACAGGCAGTCTTATAGATTTGTTCTTAACTTGAATGTCTATGTAAGTTAGAAGAGGTACCCACACCTATTACCTGTTCCTACCTGCAAGTTGTATATAAGTTGTATGTTTGTAACTTGGGGACTGTCTGTATGTACTACGCTCACGGCTGATCTCAGTTTGGACTAGCTGCATTCCAGGGTTCCATAGCTGCATATCATCGGTGTCCACTGCATTCCCTGAGCTCCACAGTCTATACTTTGCCTTCAGACTGTTCCACCATGGAAAGACTAAGGTGATTCTGACCTGAATCTGGCCAGAGCATCCCCAGCGAGGATGACTGGGAAATAATGCCTTTGATGAGATAAGTGCCAGTGTTCATAGTGCTTGCTGGAGGAATGGCAGTGATGAGAAACTAATGGACGCATCTGGTCTTAGAAGAGTAGGAAGAAAGGGAGAACCCAGCACTGGGAAAAGAATGTGCTTAGGCTGGGGAGAGAGCTAGAAATTGGGTCCAGAAGAGCATCCCATCTTTTCTGTTTTCTTTTCTTTTTTTTATTAAATCATAACTGTATACAATAAGCCAACCCCATTAGGGCCTCACAGAAGTAACTACAAACTCAGACTTGTAATGGTGTGTATGCAAATGATTCATAGGGATAAGAAATGAGGTTCATCTAGGAAAGAAGCATTGAAAACACCAACAACGTACCTGGAAAGGATTTTTAAAGAGAAGGATGTGTTTAGAACACTTTTTGTGCACCGGTTCCTTCTGTTAATTTCTTCGTGTACTTCTAAGGTACTTTGTGTACTTCTAATGGCTCAAATTTTATATGTTAGGGATGGGAGTGGTGTGTATGGAATAATGACATCATAGGAAAAAAGACCAGTGTTTTGTCCTTGGAAGTGTCTTGGCACATTCCAGGTGGGCCTTTTAAACTGATATTACCCATCTCAGCCTCCCTGGCCTGTTTCTTAATTCTGTGTTAATTCCTATTGCTTAGGGACGATTCTCTCTGCATTTCTTCATTCAGATTCCCGGGTGAGAAAATCATATTGTCTCTTTTTAAGCATTTGGACAAATCATCCCTTGCCAGCCTCGTTATGGATGGACAAGCAGCTATGGCAGGAGAGGGATTGCTATGCCCATTGAGCTGTGGACATCCAGGCATAGTCAATGCTTTGTTTTCTAGCACTGGCAGGCACTGGGAGAAGTGGGTGGCCAGCTGGTTGGCTGCTTCCCTTCCTTTAAAGAAGTCCAGAGTAGTAGATGAGGGAACAAAGACCGTGGGTGGAGTTCTTGGGCTCAAACATTGATTCTGCCAAGAGCCAGTTGAGTACACATACACTCAGGAAACTCACTTAACCTCACTGTAAATTTCCCACCTAGAGAATGGAGATGCTAGTGTCTACCTCTTGCTTGTTATAAAGATTAACTGAAATAAAATATGAAAGTTATTAGTGTAGATCATTACTATTTTCTTTTCTTATGTATTTAGAGCTGATCATTAATTTAGCGCACCATGTTTTATCTTGATAATCTTTCCAACAACTGGGAACAATGGGTATTACAATTCCCATACCACCTAGGTAGCCACCAGCATTAACAGAATTAAACAATCTGACTGAAACTACATAATGAATAAGTAACTGGAGTGGGACCTAAAATGAATGCTGACTCGTTTCAAAGTTCAACTTCTGTATTTCATCAGATATTTCTGACCTAAGAGACCACATAGAGCAAGTGTCAAAATACTTTAAAGAATTTTAGTTCAATGATAGTTGGTTTATTATCTGAGAATATATCCTCAGGATCTTATTTGGTGTTTCTTTTTCTTTTTTATGAGACAGAGTCTCACTGTATTACCCTGGGTACAGTGCTATGGCAGCATAGCTCAGAGCAACCTGAAACTCTTGGGCTTATGTGATCCTCTTGCCTCAGCCTCCTAAGTAGCTGGGACCAAGGCACCTGCCACAATGCCCAGCCTGTTTTCCTACTTTTAGTAGAAATAGAGTCTCACTCTTGCTAAGGCTGGTCTCAAACTTTTGAGCTCAAGCCATCCACTTGCCTCAGACTCCCAAAGTGCTAGGATTACAGGTATGAGCCACTGCACCTTTATTTGGAGTTTCCATGAGGCCTCAACTCTAGCCCTGTGTCCCATTCATTCCTAAGCTGTCAAAACGCATGGGTGCTCTGTAGAGTTGAGTCTCATTGCTGTCAAGATGTCACTGATGTGTTGTGAAGTATGTTTTGATTTGCTTTGCAGGGAATGAACTAATGCCTCTTTGAGCAAGGATTAAACACTGTTTGAAGAACAGGGCTCTGGAATCCAATCCAAAGGCCCAGGATCTTTCATGGGGATTATAATTATAGAATAGCCAATAGCCTTCCAGTCATTCACTGCTTGCATAGTAGTCTTAAAATGTTTGCATAGATGGGCAGGTTGACCAGAAACCTCTTGCAAACATTTGCAAACCTCTCAAAACATATTCTGTCATGCTTTGTATTTTTAAAAAGAGGTCCAAGCTTTGAGCTGTTCCTTCAAAGAGAGACTTTGCCTTTGGAGCTTTAGGGAAACACACACACATGCACCTGTGCAGAAAAGTATGAATGTATCACATTTAAGGGTAGAGCCATTATGAACGTGGTGCTGTTGAATTCTGAAAATCAGGGCTTGGAAGGGAATGCCTTCTCTGCTGATTGCACTGTAACTGGTACAGCTAAATAGGCTCCAGACACTACTAGAATAGCAGATACCCATGTGTGACTACAGAGGAATATATGAGAAAGAAAAAGACAGATGGTGTACTTAGGTGCACTTAAGTCTGATTGCATGAGTTGATAATGAATGTTTAAATATGGCACTCCCATAAAATCAGATACCTGTAGACAATACTGGAATAACTACAGACTTGCTAAGGGGGGAAAAAAATGAAGTTGTAGATTCTAATTTTTGTTTTTGTCATTATTATGATTGTCTATTTACTTGTATGGGAATGTTCATAACTTTCTCGGAGCCTAATCATAAAACAAAAAAACACAATCAGTGGCAGAGCAAACAGATTCTTAGACGTAAAAGGAAACTTGCAGAGTTTCAAAGCTGTGTGAGCTCACAGCGAGAGAGGTAGGATGATGACAAAGGTCAGACAGCTCCTAGTGACAGATTGAGGATGAAAGGCCACATCACATATCTCGTTGCCCGTGCATCATGGCACCACAATGCACCATCTTTCTCCCCAGGAGACCTGTATTAAAAACCACAAGAGTTTTAACACAACACCTAAGAAAATACGGTGAAGGCTATGTTAACCGGCTTGGTGAAAATATTTCAAACGGTATATAAAACCAGCACATTGTACCCCATGATTGCATTAATGTACGCAGCTATGATTTAATTAAAAATGCTGGCCACAAAGATATAAAAAATCTATAGAGACCTTCAAAACAAACAAGCACACAAACAATAAAAAATCCCAAAACACAAGGATTGTAAACAAAACGCAACCAACAGCATCCAAAGGGGGTAAATCTTCTACCTCCCACTAACTATGTAGACTTTCCATATTTTCTTGACCTTCTCCAAACCAGATTTAGCAGAATATTTAAAAAATATAATACATTTCCCTAAGGGGCTCCAATGTAACATCTCTCCTGCATTCTCTGTCCAAACACCTCTCCACTGTTAGACAATTAGAATTCCAAGAAGTAACAAGCCAAAGATCTTGGCTAGATCATTCACCAACAAATGAGTCTGGAAGTAAGTGGTTCTGGGGAAGGGCACCCACTCTGCCCAGGCCTGGGCAGGCTGAGGGAACAGAAGAGAGGCAATCGCCATCTGAAGAGCAGGCTCCACGCAGAAAGTAGACATCGATCAGAAGCTGTAAATAAATTGGACCTGGCACCTTAAGTGCCTTAAATGTTGGAAGTTAAACCTTAAATCGCATCCTTATTCTTAAAGGAAGCGGATGAGCCTCCCATCAAAGAGACTGGTGGCATAATCAAGATGAGTAATGCTGCCAGAATCTGAAAGGACCTCGCAGCCTGAGTGGGAAAGAGTCCCTGGAGCCTGGAGCACTAAAAGTCCACATGTCACTTATCGTGAGTGGGAACCCGGGTGGTGAAACATGCTCATAGTTTAAAATCAGGGAGGGCTGACACACATCAGGAATGCTTTCCATGGTGGTGGAAATGTTTCCTAATCACCATCTCCAAACAAAGTCCATGCACCAGGCTGCCCCAATGGCACTTCTGACTCCAGCAGAGAATATTTTGAAAAAGATTCTTGAGAAAACATGGAAGAGGACAAATTCACATGCAAGTCTAAAATGGCTTTATAATTATCAATTCATAAATTACACAGTGGTGTTAAGTACAACTATAAAATTATTTATAACTCCCTCAGGAACAGAGATGTTTAGGAAGCAAATACAAAACAAATGTCAGCTCTCCAGCTTTCAAAAAGTTTTTTTTGTTGTTTTTTTCAGCTCGTCAAAATGAAAAAGTGACCGTTCATGACAACTTGCAAGGGCAAGGTAAATATTGTAAAAACTTGTACTTCTTCATCACGGGCCTGGAACAGAGAAAGGGATGTCATCAGCAAAATAGAAATTTTGAAAAATTCTGGAAGACAGAAAACATAGGCAGTCGAGTGACATAGGAATTAGGACAGAGAAAATCGTAACGTTGGAGGCAAGAGCGGTTTTTGCCAATATGGATCAGGAGGAAGCTCAGCTCAGAGTGTCCAGAGAGCACACACAGTAGGGTGCTCATGTGGGAGTCTGGATGGTGGAAGGGCCCCACAGCTGTGCTATGCTCCTCTACCCCATCACAGAGGCCGCTGGCACCATATGACTCTAAGCAAAAACAGAGATATTCAGCTGTGTGTCAGGCAGTGCTGGTAACCAGAGTATGTTAGGATTTTAGACCGTTGTAATGAAGGATATAATAATAATAATTGAAAAAGAAAATCAGTTCCATCCTGTATTGAATGTGTGGAAAACATTGATGTATTTCATCCCAAGGAAAGGCACCCTCTCTGTCCCTGGAAATTTGGGAGAAAGGGGCAGACTTCACACCCGTTTTTGATCATTGAACTAAACTCTAAGGTAGGTCAGATTGCCCACAAACCCCGACCAGTAAATATAGCACTCAGCCATCCTCTGGTTCCAGGGAGGAGCTTGCCACAGTAGCAGTCTAGCCATGAAAATACAGGAGAGAAATCATAAAGAAAGTCACTTTAAAGCAGAAAGTCGTCACATACTATACAGAAAAAAATTTTAAAAATAGACTTCGAAAGTCAGGATGAAATGAATGATTTTTCTAGAAAGATACAAATGACCAAAATTGATTCCAAAGAAGGGAAATAACCTAACAGCCTGAAAATAATAAGAAAAACAGAGATTTCTTTCTACCATCCTACCTTCCTTGCCCCCCTCCCCAGGGCAATACACTAAGACAGTTTTACACGGGAGAACCATTAATATGTCATAAGCAAATAAGTCCTTCATTTATATTAAAACTATCCCACATCTTAGGATAAAATACGGAGTGTCCCAACTCATTCTATAAAGAAGTCATAATCCTTATATTAACAGTAGAAAAGGGTAGATTTTTTTTTTTTGACAGAGCCTCAAGCTGTCCCCCTGGGTAGATATCCTGGCATCACAGCTCACAGCAACCTCCAACTCCTGGGCTCAAGCGAGTCACCTGCCCCTGCCTCCCAAGTAGCTGGGACCACAGGCGCCTGCCACAATGCCCGGCTCTTTTATTTTGGTAGCAGCCTTCATTGTTGTTTGGCGGCCCGGGCTGGATTCAAACCCGCACCTTAGTCACTTGAGCCACAGGCACAGAGCCAAGAATAGATTTTTTAAAACAAAAGATTAAAAGCTATTATTCAATTGTACTTACATATACAAAAATTCTAGATCAAAATTTAGCAACCTAGATCCAGGACCTTATTAAAGCATTATTTCATGATGCAATACTAATACTGAAGAATTATTTTAAAAAGAACACATTCACTCTATGTAATTCCACTACATATCCTGCTGAGCAACAAAATATTATTATTTTTTATATTTGCCATGATTTGCAGAAGTTTGAGATACCCTAGTTCAACTCAAAATGCTTGTTACCAAATAGCACGTAGAGTGTAATATCTTGTACTATAGAATGTGTGATTAACATGAAAATGTGTGTGTGTGTTTGAAAACAAATAAGAAAATGTCTGAAAGGATAAATAGCAGCCTGACAACAGCGGTCGCTGTGAGGAAAAGTCTGCTTTTGCTAAATCTTAGGTCTTCTATACATAGTATGGCATTGTCATGTAAAAGACTACTCTTTGAACAAATGAATTAAATGAATGCATCAAAGTAAACAATAATTTTTACTATATGTAATTTAAATATTTTTAAATCAGCAAGCAATTAATTGTATTAAAATGATCTAAATTACAACGACCTATGTACTTATAGACACACAGACCTATGCAAACCTATAACAACTATTTCCTAATGGTCATGCATAATGACCTAATGGTCATTATGACCTAATGGTCATGTATAATATGCGTTGAGCAAGAGTGACGTTCCAGGCACTGCTCTACATGCTTGATATTGATCAAAACAAAATCAGTAAAATAGATTTCAAATTTAATCATTTATATCCTTATAATTATTACTATTTAATCACTTATTAATCCATAAAGCTGATTGATCTCTTAATTTATTTCAGATACTTTATTCGGAAGGTTCTATTGAATCTTATAAAACCAAAAGTTTTCTTAAGTGTGTTCTTCCATATGTATATAAGAATAATCCAGAGAAAGCAGGTGGGAGAATAAGTTCATAATATGGTTCTTTCTTTGCTGTTGTGCCTAGTTCACCACCATTTATTCTAGGGTCTTAGGTTAAAAAATATGAATTACAGTGTAAGAAAAAAGGGCATCAAACTTATTAGCTATGTAAATTAGAAAAATGCAAAACTTTCTAACATAAGGGAATGGGATCAAAGAACAATGTTGAGTTCGACATCAGCTGTGAATGCCATATTAGACTTCAGCATACTTCTGGGGTACAGGATTTAATACCTTGGAAAACACATGCAAGGCAGGGCCAGTGTGCTTCTCAGATGGATCTTAGAGGCTAGGAGAAAGTTATAGTCCACATCAAATGAAGTAGAAATACTATAATTCTCATGGCAGATTAAGGAAGAAGAGCTCAAAATGCCCTAAGAAGTGAGTGTGTTAGAGTGGATATACTCTAAGCCTGAAAAATCCACCAGGGTTCCATGGGAGAGCCTGGAAGACACTTAGTTTACCCAAGCAATAAAGAGCTCACAGGTGAAAATGGGATCGGTGTCATTGACAGGGTGAGTGATGGTTGTCCTCTCCGGGCTGTGCTCAATGTTGGAAGATGTTATTACAAAATGAGGCTCCTTATAGCACTGAGAATATGGACTCCCAAATAAAAGAGGGCAAGTAGCACAGCATCATTCTCAGGAGCCAATGGGAATAATGATCACAATGAGCAGTAGGACTGGACTAGTGGCCAGGAGGACATGAGCTACAGAGAATTGTGAACACTCTAAATAAACCACAGGCAAGAGTAGACTTTGTGATCCACACTAACAAAAGAAATCAATGTTAGGTGATCAGAGACTAACAGTAACCACCCAGTAAAAGTCATGGTCTTCTGCATAGCCGCTAGGTTGAAGGTTGATTTTCACATCTGGAATCCACCTAATGGAGAGCAGTTGATGTTCAGGAGGAAGTATCCTGGAACAGTAAATATAGCCAGTATTGAGTAATGTTTCCCCAATACTTTCCAAAGGGGCTTTCAACCATTTATAAAAGGGAAGAAGTATATCCAAATATTTCAAGAGCAGAAGGTTTGAGTGAACGTTGAACTCTAAGAATGGAAGCATCATGTTATGCCCCCTAGTGAATTTGAAGCATATGGCAGCCAAATAGGAAATGGTTTTCTGGCCCAGTTCTAGTTCACAGCATGGCCAGTGGTTCTAACATACTGGTTATGTTCCAGGCTTGAATGTATGATTGGAATAGACATAGTAGTTATATTCCCATTTATATGGCAGTAAGTACAGAATAAGTTCCTACTTTGTGGAATAAGAGCCATCATAGTGTGGAAGGCAAAGTAAAGTCTCTGAAACTGAGCCTCCCTTTCTTCCCAAGAAAGTTACAGAAAAAAAAAAGAAAAAGAAAAAAAGAAAAGAAACAATAGTAGCAGAAATTAGTGCCAACTGAAGAAAAGAAGCAAGGGCAGTGCCTGTGGCTCAAAGGAATAGGGCATCAGCCCCATATGCCGAAGGTGGTGGGTTCAAACCCAGCCCCGGCCAGAAAAAGAAAAAGAAAAGAAGCAAAATATCTCACAGTAAATTTTAGATTCTGGAGATAGCCAATTCCACACTTGGGACTATTGCTCTCATCCATATCTTGGAAGACCCAGAAGATGGATTTTTTGGGGGAGGGGGATGTCTAGAGCAAAAAAAGGCTCTGTAGCAGATTCAGGCTCCATCACAAGTGATGCCACTTTTGGGATCTTGGCTGACTCTAAGATATTAATATTATTGGTGTTGGTAAATTACACTTACTTCAGGCTGTCATCACAAGAACACATAAACCATGTGGCTTATTAACAACAAAGACTCATTTCTCAGCATCCCAGAGGCTGGCATGTCTAAGATCAAGAGCCTTCCTCCTGTTTCACAGATGGCTGTCTTCTCATTCATGTGTGGTAGAAAGGGCAAAGATCCTCTCTGCAATTGTTTTCCCCTCAAGAGCACTAATCCTATATATAAGGGCTTCTCTCTCCTGCTCTAATCACGTCTCAAAAGCCCTGCGTTCAAATACCATCATATTGTATATTGAGATTTAGCATATAATTTGTTGGGACACGAACCTTCACTCCACTTGAATGTCTTTGACCATAACCACATAGGATGATACAGTGATATAGTAATGACTACCAAACTGGACAAAACCCCAATTTCTGGAGCTCTGAGCAAACTCTTAGTTCTCTTGAAATGGTTGTTCAAGGGATAGCAACTCTTGGAAGACAAGGATTTGGTGTATTATATTTGACAGTGTCAAGAAGAGCTTCACTTTCTCTGCTTGCTAGTGGTATTTATAACTTGGAATGTTGGGGCATTATGTAGAGAAAGAGTTAAAGGAATTGGTATTTTAACCCCATTTTTTCCTTCCATGGCTGTTTATTTGTAGGCAAGTCAACAAGCCTCCCATGACCAAGATTTCTCATGCATGTAAGATATTAACATTACTACCTCTCAGAGTCCTTTCCGTAATTAAAGGGGAAATGTTTGTAAATCACTTAGCATGGTGTCTGTATGCCTTACCACAAACTAACAAGCAAAAAAGAAAACATGAGTAACTTCTAGGGTTGTTGGAGTAACTGACCCTGTGTCTCCTAAGTGCTATAGCTAACCTTAAATGACCAAAGACATTCATTGCTATTTTTGTTCTTAATATAATTTTAAACCTTTGTGAGTCAATATGGTAGTTAGAAATATGTGTCAATATTTAAATATGGAGAAGGATTTCATTCTCTACTTGTTTCAGGTCTTTGAAGTTTTTCAGAATGGTTCTTTTTCTAGATATTTTTTCCTCTCTTTCTTTTTATTCATTTCTTTTTCTGATATTAACACATGATTTTCCCTTTGGGAAATATATCAGCCCCTTCAATTACATGTAGTTTGGTATGTGTGTGTGTGTGGGGGGAATCCTCATCTTGCTCTTGTCCCTAAGAGGGTGATCGGAGTATGGCTTTGGAGTGACCCATGATGGTCAATGAACCAAGCCAAGGTAACCAAGAATCAATGAGACTCATTCTGGACTTCTTTTAAAACTATTGAGAAAGAAACTCTCTATTTTTACTGAGTTTCTGGGAGGATAGGCTCTTTAGTATAAATATAATTTGGGAGCATCTGGCAACTGTCTTGTTGGCAGGTCAAGACCCCACCTGGCAGTAGAACCAACAGAGGAAAGCACAGATAAAAGGTCAATACTGAGTATTGAGGATGCCATTTGATCTCCTATGGACCCATCTGTGTCTGCAACCAGGACATGACCAAATTTCCAGTTATCAGAGCCAATGCATTATCATGTTTTCCTTTAAACTAGTAAAGCTGGTACTCCATCACTTCCCACTAAACCATACAAAGCTAGCTATTGTCTTGACTTCCAAGTGTCAGAACTGCCAAGTGCATTTGAAATGCCCAGTGTCATTGGCAGCACACACTCCAAGCCTTTCAGACTCAGCCATGCTCTTCAGGCCCCTCTTGACTGAGTGCTCAGGCTCAAGATCTAATCAGTGACCTCCTTTGCCCAACTTCTGGTTTCATCACCGAGGTTTCCCTTAAGAACCTGAATACAACATTTAAGCTCTTTATAACAGAAGAGAAAGATTATTTTGCATAAATACACATGACTTCCTCCAAGTCATTCCCGGATGAGTCCTCTCCATCAGTGCATAGAGAGGCCCATGGCATATGGCTCCAACTATGCTATTACATTCACTCCCTGCAGAGAATCTCTGGGTCAGCTCAGGAGACAGTAATTACTCCTTATATGGAAGTAGCTGTTTATCACCCAGGGGCTTTTATAATTGATGTTTCTCATACCAATGTTTTTATTTTGTTTGTTTCTTTTTAGAGATGCCTCAGAGAGCTGCACACTGACTTCTTTAGGTAGCATTTGCTTCTGAGTTTACTTATTTTTTTAAGCATACATCATCTTATGATGAATTTCATTCATTATTATGAAGACCTCGGGTTCACATCACACTCATCTCCCTGATAGTGATAGATAACCTCGTGAAAAGAGTCATTGAGCATTTTGGCAAAAGGAATTATATTTAATTATTTACAATGATGACATTATCTCCTGATATTGCGAAGTAGCTCTTTAGTGTGGATCTCACAGAATCCACACTACAGGCAAAGCACTTCCTTCTTTGTACCTCAAAGAGTCACCATCTCATTTTTTTTTTTTTTAGGCAAAACACCGTATCATCTTAAAATATTAAACACAAGGAAATGTCATTTGATCCTGCCTCTTCAGAATATTACCTTTAACATTCCATAGACGCAAGACTTATAATAACCATGCAAACTGGAATTACCAGAACAGCTTCTTCCTTGGCCTGATGTGAGCGTGGAAGGGGAGATTTTAAGCATTTGCCCATCTGATAGAGGACCTTATTTGAAGAACATTATAGCTAAATTGGGGAGAGCATAGGGCAACAGAAATGATAAATGGAATGGAAGGGATTACTGAACATATGAGAAGAGATTAAGAAAAATGGGCTTGTTTAGTCTTGAAAGAAGATGAGTCTGAGGTGAATTGATTGAGGAATTTGAACTAGCTAAGGGCCACAATGCAATTAAGTTTGATCCATGTGAAGGTGTGCCTTTAAGCAGAAATGTGTGAAAGGAGAATTAAAGGGTTCTTATTTTACAGAAAGCGTAGTGACAAGCAAAGAAAGGATTTGTAAGTACTAAGCTAAAATAAAATGGTATTATCATACTTAAGAAAATATTTGGACTGTTTAATTGAAGACTCTGATAAGCAAGAGAGAATACAGCATCCAAGGTCTTGGCATGATTTTTATAGGTGGAATCACTTCTGTTTATTATTTTCTACTGATATTATATTGGTATAAAGATATTTGACTTGAATTCTAATTTATTCACATGCTGTCTAATTAATTCTATGCCTTATTTCCTCGTCTATTAAAAAGGTGGCAAGGTTGATTAATACCTGCACTATTTTATTAGATATGAAATGAATAAATAAAATTTCAAATATACTATTTAAAATATAAAATATATACTAAATATGTACATGTTATATTTACCAAAGCCCTCTTAGCAGCATAAATGTCATCAAACGCCGTTTTGAGAGAGAACATATATTATAGAAAACACTTTGTTAAAAATTCGAATAATTTACTGGTACTCTATCTTGTTCTATAAAGAATCTTAGGTAACAACCCAAAATACATAAAATAAAATAAAATATTCAAAGCAGGCGCAATCGGAACAAAAAACATGTCAGGAGCATAAAATGTAGTGAGGAATAAAACTAAATCATATATCATGTGGACATAATATGGGTAGACTACAAAATTTCCTCTAAGCTTTCTATCAACTAAATGGAAAAGAAAAACAAAACCTGGAGCAGTTATATAACACAGTAAATTCAGAGTAAAAACTGGCCAACTGATAAGGCATAGGCAACTATTCTTGGCGATATGGTTGAATGAGTTCGTTTTCTGGGTGCCCTCCTAGGGAGAACACTGCTGACCCAATAAACAAGTTTCAAAACAACATACAGAACAATTAACACCATCGTGCTTTCCATACAACTATTATGTTTTAGTGCCCAGAAATGTAAATGGTTGGCATATAATCGAAGCATAATTCATTAAATGTAATTCTAATAAGTATAGTGTGAATTGGTCTGAATGCCCGGTTCTCTCTTGAAATCATAAATAATATGCTCCATTCATGAATTAATTCATTCATTTTATCCATTCGCATTGAATGTTTACTAGCTGACACATTCGTTTAAACCTTTAGTACATACAAGCAATAAAACATAGTCCCTTAATTACTTCTGCTTCTGGCTTTAATGAAATAGCTGGTATCAAGCTAAACCCCTCAACAGAACCAGCTATAAAATCTGGATAAAACAGAAAGACAAAACAAATTATTTTAAGATACAGAGAACAACTAAGGCAATCAGGATTTGAGGGACAAAATTTTGGGGCCATATTACTAAGAGGCCAAAAAAGTGTGTGTGTGTGTGTGTGTGTGTAATTAGGTTTTCAGTGCTTTGAAGATAAAAAGTGGAATTTGAGCCATGAAGAAAAGGAAGTCTTGGTAAACAACCCCAGCTTATGAGTTGGAAGGGCTGTGCCCTAGGATGAGTGCAAAGGATAAATAAATGACCTTGAGTGATCAAGGTGATGTGACCATACATCTCCATCTTCAGAATCAGACACAGTGGGCCAAAACTTGCCCGCACTCTCATCCCTCTGGATACCTAAAGACCTATGTGATTAGATCGGGTCCTCTGGTTAATCTCTCCCCATTTCAACATGCATACCCTTAATTACATCTGCAAAGTTCCTTTGGTCATGAGAAGGTAACACAGTCACAGGTACTGAAGATAAGGTGTAACCATTTTCAGGGCCCTTATTCTGCCTGTTATACACAAAAACTAAAACTTTGAGGATTTGTTACCAGAAGACTGTCACTAAATACATATTAAAAGGACATCTTCAGGGAAGGGGAAAATGATTCAAATGATAACAAGAATGATAGTGCAGTAAGATACAAGAGTCACCAAAAGAGTAAAACAGGTGAATGGGATTAACTGTTTAAGATAATAACATCTTGGGGAGATGAAGGATATATAGGTTTAGTGATGTGTGACAGCCAGCTAGCAACAATCTGTAGGAACTTATAGCAAATTTCAGTAATTCTGAAAGTTGGTTGTTAAACATCTTATGTTAGTCATTATTACAAATTAAATTGTATAAAGGTCTAATTAAAATAGAAGTAAAAATTAAGAACACATGTAAGAAATGCTCAAAACTCATTACTTCCTAATTATTTTCCTACATTTTACCTGAGGTAATTTATCTCTGTCTGATGGAAATATTACAGCACATCTCTTCCCAGAAAGTGTTCAGCGATGCCACATTGTAACTTAAGATTCCACCATTGTGTAAGTATTTACACCATGAAAATTGGCCAACACTACATCTCAGAGCTTGATTTATGATTTCATTGATTGTCCAGAAAGTGACTAAGAAAAACTTAATTGTGCAGATTAATTATTATCCAAGTTTGCCAAGAAGCTGCTCATCTCCAAGTGACAAGCTCTGGCATGCACCTTCATTATTTCATTTTCAGAATGCTTATTTATATAACTAAGATGACCTCATATGTATCCTGACTACACTTATTCATCAGTCTCAACCTTTGTTTGACTAAGGATACAGGAGTTTTGAAAAATTCAATGTAAGCATTCTTTATCAATTAGCTATGTGGAATTTAAAATAGAGAGCATTGTTTTCATAATAATTTTATTATGATTTGCACACTTATTGCTACTCATATTTTATATCAGGAAAAAAACAAGTAAACTCAAGTATGTTTCCATGTATATGCAACATTTCCTATAGATAATTGGATGCCAAACATTCACCAGTGCTTCTAAAACATAGTAGTAGCACAAAAGTCATATTAAAAGTACTATTACTTGCATCCTCAGAGAGACGATAAAAGTTATTAATTTCCATCAATAATGGAGGGTGTAATCTCAGTAGTGGCCACGAAAACGTAGTAACTAATGGGACTAAGATAACCACAATAGACTCCTGCTATTCAGAAAGAGTAAGATTGAGGAGGTCAGCTCATCCATTTCCATTTAATGTAATTACCGATATATGATTAGGAAGTAAAAAATGATCATCTCATTAGTTGCTTTTTAAAATTTGGTCCATCTCCTTTGTTTTCCTTTCATTCCCTTTTCTTCCTCGGCCTATGTGGTTAGACTTGAACAAAATTGTTAGCATTTTTATATATAGATTTGTAGGCTGACTTTTCCCTTCATGTCACAGTGTATGCCATTAAATATTCTTAGAAACATCATTTTTAATGGCCACATAAAAATCTCATTATATGTACTGTTATTTATCCTCTTCCTTATTGGTTGATATTTGCTTTTTTATGTGCTGTTATGAATAATGCCGAGGAACACCCTTTCCCACACATTTCTTTGGCAAATCTCTGATTATTCCCACAGGGTAGATTCCTAGGAATAGAATAAAAAGGTATGAATTGTTTTAAGCTCGTCATATTGCTAATTGACTTTCAGAAAGGTTGTGCTAATTTGCACTTCCTGTAGTAGTTAAACGATGTTCTTTTCTTACTATAATTTCTTCAACATTGGATGTTATTACTTGAAATATCTTGGCGTGTTTTCAAAATTGAAAGTACATATTTCATCGTCATTTTCACTTGCATGGCTTTGATAACAAGTAATGCTAAAAAATAGTTCTGTGGGTTTATTGGAAATACATATTCTCTGAATTGTTGCTTCATGTCATTTGCTTTAATCTTCTAAATGCCTTGATCCTTTGAAACATTTTTACCTGTCCGTTTAGTTTTCTAGATTGAGTTATTATGTGCCCTTCCAATTTGTAGGTTGAAACACAGTCCTTAATGGGAGGGTAATTGAGGGTGAGACCCTTGAAAGGTGGAAACCATGGAAGATAATCATGAATGCAATTAGCACCCGCATAGAAAAGACCCATTCGACAAAGTTCCTTCCACCCTTCTGCCACGTGAGGACACAGTGACCCGATGGCCACTACCCAGACACCAAGGCTTCCAGTGCTTTGATCTTGGATTTTACGTCCTGGAGAACTATTCAAAATAAGTTTTTGGTTGTTTTTAAGCCATCCTTCTGTGCTATTTCATTATAGTAACCCAAACTAAGACATTCCTGATTAGTAATTTATTGGTCTACAGAATTACATATAACAATATTAAATAATTCATTAAACGTGTACTCAGAATTACTAGCTTTTAGACCTGTGAGGGAATATATAAAATACTCCAAGGAGCCCATAAGCTTAGTAGAAAGCTATTGATTCATAAAATGAAACAACTCACGTCCGAATAGAGCACATGACTAAGGGCCAAATGCATTTCAAAAACAATAAACATACATGCCGCAGAATATTAGCAATCAGAAAGTCTTTTTGAAGGAGTTTATGTATGGAGCCTTAAATAAAAAATAATTTGTAGATTGAGGGAAGTCTATTTTCCCTAAAAATAAAGGGAAACGAAATCAAATGCGTGAGTGTGGATGAGTAGAAAGCATGGGAATTGTAGCCTAGGGCACCGGGCAGATGAGTTGATCCTAACATTATTTGAAACAATTGGTGATATTCGGCACTTGGTTTGAGGTTTCTCCATTTGATTGCTCCCTTTACAGGCAAGGTTTATTTCAAGATCTACTACTAAGGTAAAAAATCACAGCAATGAAGATAATGTTGACCACCACAACCAGAGGACAATGTGCCCACCAGAGAGTGTGATCTGGAAGTCATTTTAGTGCCAGCATGGAATAAAAAATGACTGAGGAAGACTCCCTGGAGCAGACATGCATGCAACATGATATCTAGACATACATCAATTAAATAAGTGGTCAGATGTATCTCTTCCCAGAAAATACAAAAGCATCCTGAACTTTGCATTTTTATGAGATTGTACATTTGGAGTACAAACTCTGGAGGTTGTACTTTTTCTAGATTGCCCAAGCAATTTAAACACTTTCCTCCTAACTCTTCCTGTTCCCTTTAAGACAGACAATAACATAATTATAAACATTAAAATTATTAAGAGAAAAATTTCAAAAGCAAATCACTTAAACCTTCCTCTTAATTGGTACTGGACTTGCCCCCTGCTGTAAATAACCACCACCATCACCAAAAAAAAAGCAGGTCAAAATGTACAAAATTATTGTCTTGGCGCCCTGGAAAATGGGCAGTGTAGGGCAGAGGAGAGAAACAAGTGCTGTGAGCTCTGTAAATGGCCCAGATTTCTAGAGGGAAGTGCAGAGAAGGAACATCTAGCCCAGCACATCAGTCTCCCTTAGTGGAGGAGAAAGAATCAGAGAAACTGCTGAAAATACTAACTCCAAAAATGTCCCTTTTCTTTGTAAAGCTCCCATCTATGCCTTCCCACCTACAGGAAATACATCTCTCTGTGTCCTGCAAGGCTAATGATATATTTCAATCTTCTTTTCATGCAGCTCTTTGATAATCCACAGAAAATGCTTGGCAAACAATCGTCAAGATAAAATGTTGTCTTCTACTGTTTTTTTGTTTTGTTTTGTTTTTTCATTAGAGCACAATATTACTGTGACAGCCAGCCAGTGCACAAGATGCCCTGCTAATGGGCTGGACCCAGGTGACTCCCCAGAGTCTAGTCCCAGGAAGCTTCCTTCTCACCTCTGTCCTTACCTCTTGGCTCTTGGTTCACTCACTTTGAGTTACTCAGAGCCTCTGAACATCCAAGGACTGACTTTTCTCAAACAGTACAGGCTCTTTTCCTCACCATTTTCTTTTTCTGAAAGCCCTATCCCCACATTCACCACCCATACACTCAGATTATTATTATTATTGTTTACTTCATTCAGATTTCCACTTAATTCTTACCTACTCACAGAGGCTCTGCACAGCCACCATATATAACATTCTTCTTCCAGTCCTTACTCTCTGCCCCCCTTAAGCTCCCATTACTTTTCTTCATGCGTTTATCATGCTGTTCTTTTGCCTGATTGTGGAACATCTCTCTTCAGCAGTATTTATGTCTCATGATCTCAGAAATTTGCTGTCTCTATTGATCTGTGCCCAGGGCCTGGTACATGGTAGACGCTCAATAATGCACTGGGAATGAATGACTAGTTAAGGAGAATTCTAGAAAGAGGATCCCTAAATCCTCTTTATCATAGAGGGATTTATTATAGACTTCATTATAGAGGGCTTGAACGAAAGGGTTTTATTTAGCTCTAAATGAAATGTGCAGAAGTATCGGCATGAACAACACTATGGAGCCAGGCCCCGGAAACCAGTTTTCAGCTGAGTTTGGCTGCAGCGGTTGATCTGCATGGCAGCGTATGATGACAAGCCCAGTAATGTGGAGGAGAGCCCTGAATGCCCGGCTCTGAGGGTTTTCACTTGTTTGCTTGTTTTTTTTAACATCTCTGTAGGATCACAGAGGTCACTGGCCCTGAGTGTCTGAACACAGGAAAGTGACTTGTTTGAAGTAGAGGATGAATTAGGCCAAGAGAGAAGGAAGCTTCCTGGGACTAGACTCTGGAGAATCACCTGGGTCTAGCCCATTAGCAGAGCATCTTGAGCACTGGCTGGTTGTCACAATAATATTGTGCTCTAATGATTAAAAAAAAATAGTAAAAGACAGAACATTTTATCTTGACGATTGTTTGCCAAGTGTTATCTGTGGATTATCGAAGAGCTGCATGAAAAGAAGGTTGAAATATATCATTAGCCTTGCAGGACACCTGTTATCCTAAATGAACAATTTCTCCTGTCCAACCTCCAGGGCTATTATGAACTCAGTGCAAAGTTCTAATAGGAACTTCTGCAACAGGGCTACAAAGGCGTGTGGCTGACTGTCTGGAAGGAGAAAGAGGTAAATTAGTGACCTTTGTGCTTTATTAGGATACCCCTTAACATGCAGATGGTACCTCATTTCCAACTTTGTTCTCAACAATTAGTGGTTACTCTCTAATCTGTTATTTTTTCAGAGTCCTTTCTGAAAGGCAGGCTCCATTTTACAGGTGGTGGAACTGAGTCCCACAGATGTCGAACAATTTTCCTGAAGCTCCACATTAAGTCTGCATTAGGCAGGAAGTGGAGTATGGCAGGCTTGGTTTTTTTTTTTTTTTAAGAGACAAAGTCTCACTTTATTGCCCCCAATAGAGTGCTGTAGCATCACAGCTCACAGCAACCTCCAACTCATGGGCTTAGGTGATTCCCTTGCCTTAGTCTCCCCAGTAGCTGGGACTACAGGCACCTGCCACAATGCCTGGCTATTTTTTTGTTGCAGTTTGGCCGGGGCCGGTTTCGATCTCGCCACCCTTGGTATATGGGGCCAGTGCCCTACCCACTGAGCCACAGGTGCCACCCTGGTTTTTTTTTAATTAATTTTTTTAGCCCATAAATTTATGCTGACTCTGTTTTTCTAGCAACATCAAAACTCTGTGAGTAGGTAAGAATTAAGTGGAAATCTGAATGAAGTAAACAATAATAATAATAATACACACCTGCACTAGAACATTTACAAATTATTTTCAAAAAGGACACATTTTTATCATCTATTTATCAATAATCAGAAATTATTAGATAAGAACTAGGATAATGATAAGGTCGTAAAAACAATAACAATTAAGTATGAATTAAATTAACTAATTTAAACTACATAAATCAAATCCAAGACAATTATTCAGTGGCTTTAACTTTCCAGACCGAACTTTCTTATGATATTTACTCTAGCCCCATGAGTAAGGAAGATAGTCATTATTATCCGAATTTTATAGTGACCCATCAAGATAGTTTTGTTCAACTGCTTTGTAGGGTTGAGAAGCCCATATACTCTTGCTCCTTCATTCATTCAAGAAAACATTTGTTTTTTATTTATTTACTTAGCAAATGTTTATATCAGCTATGTGTATGTGGCATACATTCTGGAAAGATCTATCTATGTATATTTTAAGGAATAAAATAGACAAGCCCAGTTCTGATGCATTTTATATTTCAGTAAGGGAGATACAAAATAAAAACGTTTTTTAAAAAAGTGTGTTTGCAAATTGAGTGGAGGAGGGCACCAGATGCAATCCAGAGTATTGTCATCAAGGTCCTTAGGTAAGGTAGTCAGGGAAGGCTTCTCTGGGAAGACAGATCAGCATAGAGAACAGAACAGTCACACAAAGCATGAGGGAAGGTATTTCCCAGAAGAAGCAGCAAATGTCCTGAAAAAAATTAACCTCTAGGAGAAACGGAAAGGAGGCCAAGGTCTCCAGAGCATAAGGATGATTTTACACAGGAAGGTTAAAGGAATAGGCAGAAGCCGTATCGTTTAGATTTCAGGTCATAGTAAGATGTTTGGCTTTATTTTGCATAACATAGGAAGCCATTGTAGGCTTTAAGCCGATGAGTGAGAGGATCAGAACTATGGTTTTCAAAAAAGCACATTTTCTATAGTTGTAGGGATAGATTAAGGATGGTTTCAGGAGGAGAGAAGAGCAAAGGCACGATGTCGGTCCATGTTGTGCTGCTGTAAGAGAACCCTGTAAACTCGGCAATTTTTAATAAACAAAAAATTATTAGCTTACGATTATAAAGGCCAGCAATTCCAAAATCAAAGGGTAGACATCTCCCAAGGACCTTCTTGGTACATTATCCCAAGGTAGAATTTGAGAGGGAGAGGGAGAAGAGAAAGAGGAAAAGAGGAAGAGAAAGGATGGAAGAGAGAAAGAGATTTATCTCTTAAAAATTTGACCTCTTTAATCTTGTTGCATTGGGGATTAAGTCTCTAACAAATGCTTTTTGAGGAACACATTCAGACTAAAGCATTCCATCTCTAAACTCCAAAATTTATATTCTTCTCACAAGCAAATTGCGTTCCTTTCACCCCAATAGTCTCAGGGCCTTAACTCCATCTAACACCAGCTCAAAAAGTCCAAAATCCAATGTCGCATCTAAATCACATTTAGGTGAAACTCAAGGCGGGATTCAACCTGAGGCAAAATATCCTCCAGCTGTGAGTATCCGAAATTAGACAAGTTATCTACTTCCAATTACATTGCTGGGCAGGCATAGGATGAACATTACCATCCCAGGGGGGACATATGGGTAAGAAGAAAGGGGTAACAGGTCCTAGTTCAGCCCCACACCCAAGATTCAACTTAAGTCTCTAGAACAATCTTCCTTGACTCTATGATCCACATTTGTGGGACACTGAGATAATGGCTGGGCCACCAAGGCCTCAGGCATCTCTGCCCCTATGGCTTTGCTGTGCCCAGCCCAGGTAGTAGCTTCCACAGACGGGAGCAGGTCATATGCCCACACCTCTCTCAGGCCGGTATTGCAAACAGGTAGCTCTGCAATTCTGAGGTTTCAGGGTACCCTCCCTTCTCATGGCTCCACTGGTCATTAACCCTGTGGGAACCCTTTGTGGTAGCTCTGTCCCTGTGGCAAACTTCAGTCTGAGCCCAGAGTCTGCCGGATATGTCCTTTGGAATCTAGGTGTAGGCTTCCACCAATTGTGTACTCTGTGAGCCTTCAAAATTAGCACCAGGTGGGTGCTGTCAGGGCTTACCATTTTTACCCTCTAGGATGGTGGCATGAACTGCATTTAGGATTACTTAAGCCACAACTGGGTTAGCCAAGGAGTGTCTTACTTGAATGTGGGCAGCAGAGTCCCTATGTGGCCTTGGGAAGGAAGTCTATGAAAACTACCCCAGGCCATGCCCTAAAAACCATTCTGCCCTGGGATACCTCTGAACCTGTGATAGGAGGGGCAGCCTGCAAGACCTCTGAAAAGTCTTTGGGGCCATTTTCCATTGTCCTGACTACCTGGCCTCCTTCTAGCTACACGAACCCTTTATCAGTGGTATTCCGTGGTGCAATCCCTGCAAATTCTTTTGTTTTGTTTTCTTTAAATGGCCAGTCTTTAAATTTTCCAGATCTTCACATTCTGATTCCCCATTAATTCTAAATTCTGTATTTCTTTCTCTCTTATACTGTATATGGTTAAGGAAAGCCATGAAGCCCCTTCAATATTTGTTTAGAAATTTCTTCTGCCACATACTATGCATCCTAGTTTATTGCTTTTAAATTCTGCCTTGTATAAAGCCAAAGGGCATGGACCCAATTCTGCCAAGTTCTTTGTAATTGTGTAATAAGGATGAACTTTCCCCAGGTTTCCAATAAGATGTTCCTTATTTCCATGTAAGACTTCATCAGAATTGCTTACATTGTCCCTGCTTCTACCTACAGTCTGATCATGACCTCTTGCCTTGTCTCTAGGAAGTTTCCTTCTTTGCCTACATTTCTTCTCTCTTCCTGAGACCTCACCAGAATTGCCCTTAATGCACCGTTCAGAGCAACACAAACTCCAGCTTCTGCCTCAGTTCAGAAGATGATTTTCTATCTTCAAGTATTTGTTATTAATTTCCTGTCTTATTTCATTTTGTACTGTCATAATACCACAGACTGGGTTATTTATTTATTTTTATTTTGGGGGATTCATTGAGGGTACAAAGAACCAGGTTGCACTGATCACATTTGTTAGGTAAAGTCTCTCTTATAATTGTCTCCCACCCCCCAAAGGTGTGTCACACACGTGACCCCTACCCTTCCCCCTCTCCTTCCCTCTCTCTGCTCTCTCCTTCACCTAGCCCCACTGTGTACTAGGTCATCAATTATCCTCATATCAGAATTCAGTACTGGATTCTTGCTTCTCCATTCTTGTGATACATTACTTCTTTACAAGAAAAATGTGTTCCACTTCCATTCAGGTTAATACAAAAGATGTAAAGTCTCCATCTTTTTAATGGCTGAATAGTATTCCATGGTATACCTATACCACAGCTTGTTAATCCATTCCTGGGTTGGTGGACACTTAGGCTGTTTCCACATTTTGGCGATTGTAAATTGAGCTGCGATAAGCAGTCTACTGCAAGTGTCTTTATTCCATGGCAATTGCAACAATAACAAAAATAAACAAATGGGACTTAATTAAACTGAAAAGCTTCTATATAGCTAAGGAGACTACAACCAAAGCAAATAGACAACCTTCACAATAGGAAAGGATACAGAGAACTCAAATTAATCAATATGAAAAAAGCCAACAATCTCTTATTTAACTGGGCAAGAGAGATGAATAGAACCTTCTCTAAAGAAGATAGATGAATGGCTAACAAACATATGAAAAAATGCTTATCATCCATAATTATTAGAAAAATGCAAATCAAAATAATCCGGAGATATCATCTAACCCCAGCAAGAATGGCCCACATCCCAAAATCTCAAAACAGTAGATCCTGGCATGGATGTGGAGGGAAAGGAAGACTTTTACATTGCTGGTGGGACTGCAAATGAAGACTGGGTAATTTATAATAAACAGTAATTTTTGGGGTCATGGTTTTGGAAGCTAGGATATCAAAGACCGAGGGGCAGCAGCTGGAGATGGCCTTCTTGCTGTGTCATCATCCATTCCATGCAGAAGGTGAGAAGGCAAGAAAGAAAGAGATAAAAACAAAAAGGAATTGGGGGTGGAACAGAGAGGAAGAGATGGAGACATAGAGAAAGAGAAGGAGGCATAATGTTTCCTTTTAATTAAGAAGCCAACTTCAGGGCTCGGCACCTATAGCTCAACCCGCTAAGGCGCCAGCCACGTACACCTAAGGTGGGGGGTTCGAATCCCCAGCCCGGACCCGCCAAACAACAATGACGGCTGCAACCAAAAAATAGCTGGGTGTTGTGGTGGGCGCCTATGGTCCCAGCTACTTGGGAGGCGGAGGCAAGAGACTCGCTTGAGCCCAGGAGTTGGAGGTTGCTATGAGCTGTAATGCCACGGCACTCTACCCAGGGGGACAGCTTGAGGCTCTGTCTCCAAAAAAAAAAAAAAAGTTAAAAAATCCTGGCACTCTGAAAGGTTGAGGTGGGTGGATCACTTGAGCTCGGCAGTTTGAGACTGGCTTGAGCCAGAGCAAGACCTGGTGTCTACTAAAAATAGAAAAAAAACCTACCTAGTCATTGTGGTGGCACCTGTGGTCACAGCTACTTGGGAGGTGAAGACAAGAGGAGTGCTTAAACTCAGGAATTTGAGGTTGCTCTGAGCTATGATGCCATAGCACTCTACCCACGGTGACAGAGTGAGACTCTTAAAAAAAAAAAAGGCTCAATCCCCTATGGCCTTTACATTCTGTTGCCCAATTTCACATTTATAAGCCTTGCATTCATTGACAATTGTGGCTAACAACCGTACAGAACTTACTGGATTGTTAAGGCCCCAAACGAGTTAAAATTTAAAAAGAATGTTCATCAAATAAATGCTACATACGTGTAAGCTACCAGTGTAATTATGCTCACAATCAACCATGCAAAAGTCAATCACCCATCCAAGTTATGGGTAATAAGATGTAAATTATCCCATGAGGGATCTGTCCAGTTCAAACAAGTGTGGGCCACCCTCATGCCCTGCCCTTCGCCAGGAGAGATGCCCCAGCTCCTACCAAACTATCCTATTTCCCAAAAACCACCAAGCCGCCACCTTTAAGACATTTGTATAAGCTTTGCATACTGCCTAGTGTTCCCACCCATGATTCTTCTTTTTTTTTTTTTTTTTGTCCCATCCCCACCACCATGACTTTTTTTTTGGTGGGGGGACAGTCTCACCCTATGGCCCTGGGTAGACTGTGGTGACCTCATCATAGATCAAAGCAACATCAAACTCTTGGGTTTGTGCAATCCTTTTGCCTCAGCCCCCTGAGTAGCTGGGACTACAGGTGCTTGCCACAACCCCTAGCTAGTTTTTCTATTAGTAGAGACAGGGTCTCGCTCTTGCTCAGGCTGATGTCCAACTCTTGAGCTCAAGCCTCCCGCCTCAGCCTCCTAAAGTGGGAGGATCATAGGTGTGAGCACCTCGTCTGGCTCCCATGACTCTTTTTTTTTTTGACAGGAGCCTCCAGCTGTCCCCCTGGGTAGTGTCATGGCATCACAGCTCACAACAACCTCCAACTCCTGGGCTCAAGCGAGTCTCTTGCCTCAGCCTCCCAAGTAGCTGGGACCACAGGTGCCCGCCACAACGCCCGGCTATTTTTTGGTTGCAGTTGTCATTGTTGTTTGGCAGGCCCGGGCTGGACTCGAACCCACCACCTTGGGTGTATGTGGCTGGCGCCTTAGCCACTTGAGCCACAGGCGCCGAGCCCATGACTCTTCTTATTAGCAGGTTCCTCCTGATCTTTCAGATGTAGGATGAAAGTCACTTTTTTAGAGTTGCTCTCCTCTGATCCAACAGATTTGTGGCTCAATGTACTTTTTTGAGCATTTTGCCTTCTTTGTTTTTCAAGGCCCATGTCCCATGATCACCTGTGAACCTGGTAAGAAGAGATGATGCCCACTCTCCAGGGCACTAGACTGTACACCCAGGTAGTGTCTAATAAGTGTTGGTTGTTATTAAGGTGATGTACACTGGGACCCTTTCTCCAAATGAGTAGGCACAGAAGCTGATGAGGGGACAGTATTTCATTGAATTACTCACAGGCCAGCTTCCCATCTAAACTGGACAAGCAGATAGCAAAGGCTTGGAGTGGACAAAGTGGGTAGCAGAAGTCCATGGTGAAAGTGTCTGGGGCCACACGGCCAAACTGGAGCACCAGGTACCTCGCTGAAGGGGAAGACAGGTACTAAGCCTTGTTAGACCCCCCTCATTTCCCTCTTCTGAGCTTCCAATACTGCGATTTCTTTTGTTTCTTTCTTTTTTTTTTTTTTTTGAGAGACAGAGTCTCACTTTGTCACCCTTGGTAGAGTGCCATGGTGTCACAGCTCACAGCAACCTCCAGTTCTTGGGCTTAGGCGATTCTCTTGCCTCAGCCTCCTAAGTAGCTGGAACTATAGGCACCCTCCACAACACCTGGCTATTTTTTTTGCAGTTGCCACTGCTGTTTTAACTGGCTGGGGCCAGGCTTGACCCTGCCACCCTCAGTATATGGGGCCGGAGCCCTACCCACTGAGCCACAGCCACCTCCCCCCCTTTTTTTCTTTTTGAGACAGAGTCTCACTTTATCACCCTTGGTAGAGTGCCATGGCATCACAGCTCACAGCAACCTCAAACTGCTGTGCTCAAGTGATTCTCTTGCCTCAGCCTCCCAAGTAGCTGGGACTACTACAGGTGCCCACTACAACGCCTGGCTATTCTTTAGAGACGAGGTCTCTCTCTGGCTCAGGCTGGTCTCGAATTCATGACCTCAGGCAATCCCCCCACCTCATCCTGCCCGAGTAATACAGGGATTTCTAAGAGGCTGTGTGGTGGTGTGGTAATCACAAAGTTCAGAAACCCTCTGAGGGCAGTGAAAACTACAATTCCCAATAAGGCTTTGCGACAGCATGGAGTATACCCTGCCTAGAAAAATGCTCAAGTGACTGAAGGGAGACGTAGTTCTCGTCTGCTCACTCCTCCACCCCTAGTAAACTGGTTCCCAGGAGCTCACGGTCTTCCGGATGCACGATCTGGAAGTTCTTCACTGAGGCCCGAGTTACTCGACCACTAAAATTGAGCACGTAGGCACTGCTCTCCTCGCACCACAAAGGAGTTTTGTTTTGCAGTAGGACTAGCCCCTGAGTGGAGCCCCGTTGGAAGCGATTCATTAGTGACTCCTGTTCCTAGGAGATGAAAGTGGGGGCGTGGTTAACATACCACCAACCACCCTTTCTTTTCTCTCTTTTTTTTTTTTTTGGAGACAGAGTCTCATTTTTTTGCCCTCAATAGAGATCTGACGTCACAGCAACCTCAAACTCTTAGACTCAAGTGATCCTCTTGCCTCAGTTTTTCTTTTCTTTTTTTTTGAGACAGCAGCCTCAAGCTGTCCCCCTGGGTAGAGTGCTGTGGCATCTCAGCTTGCAGCAACCTCTCACTCCTGGGCTCAAACGAGTCTCCTGCCTCAGCCTCCCAAGTAGCTGGGACCACAGGCACCCGCCACAATGCCCGGCTATTTTTTGGTTGCAGCCATCATTGTTGTTTGGTGGGCCCAGGCTGGATTTGAACCCACCACCTTGGGTGTACGTGGCTGGCGCCTTAGCCACTGGAGCCACAGGTGCCGAGCCAGTTTTTCATTTTTAGTAGAGACAGGGTCTCACTCTTGCTCAGGCTGATCTCCAACTCCTAAGCTCAAGCAATCGGCCTGCCTCGGCCTTCCAGAGTGGTAGGATTACAGGTGTGCATCCAGCCACCAACCAGCTTTTCATCTTTGGGACATTGAATTTGTGAGTCTTTAGTCCTTACTTTTTTTTTTTTTTTTGCAGTTTTTGGCTGGGGCTGGGTGTGAACCACCACCTCCGGCATATGGGGCCAGCACCCTACTCCTTTGAGCCACAGGTGACGCCCTAGTCCTTACTTCTTGTGTCAATAGAATTCTGACAGAGCCCTCCAATCTTCATGCAAGACCTTAACTCACTGGTCCCCTTCTCTGGGACCTAGAAGAACAGGCCCCAGCCCCTCCTCCTTCATTGACCTAGAGTTTTCTGACCTTGAGGACTCACGTTTAGTGGCTGGAAAATGATTCTCTGGTTTTGGCTGTCGACTGCTGGGATAATCACAGTCATTTTCCGAGGGCCTCGCAATCCAAAAACGTTGGTCTCCTGCAAATATTATATTCCAGTTGGCTTTGCTCCTTCTTCCCACTATCCTGCCCTCTCATCCCTAAGACACTCACATAACACACAACTCCGAGCTCCTGTCTGATCTGTGCAGTCTCCTGGAAGAAATTCTTTCTAGAGGGATTCACCCCGTTGTTAAAGATGGTGAACTTGGTGCCCAAGACATTGGATCTGCTCCAGGAGGGGAGTAGATAGAATAATGACAATAAGTGTTAGTCTTTGGCTGTACATTAAGTGCTTTCCCAAGTCATCTCATTGACTGCTCTCATCAATTTTCATGGTAAGAAACATATTCCCTGCATCTATGGGCCTGGAACACCCTCTTGCCCACCCTGCCATTTCTTTAGTGAGCTGTGTATGTTAACCACTTACATCAGCCTTTCAGGGACCCTCTTTTGTCTAGAACACAAGAACTAAACTATCCCAGGCCCCTCTTCTCCCACAAGAACTTAGGAGTCTCCACTCTATGCTTCTCAAGAAGTCAAATGTCTTCTAGCCTGTTGCTCAGACATGAGTGCCATGGCATAAGCCTAGTTCACAGCAACCTCAAAGTTCTGGGCTCAAGCAATCTTGGCTCAGCCTCCTGAGTAACTGGGACTACAGGTGTGCACCACAACACCCAGCTAATTTTTTCTGGTTTTGGTTGAGATGGGAGTCTCGCTCTTGCTCAGGCTGGTCTTAAAGTGATCCTCCTGCCTTGGTCTCCCAGAATGCTAAGATAACAGATATAAGCCAGTCTCTCCTGGAAAATGTCTTTTTTTTTTTTTTGAGAAAGAGCCTCAAGCTGTCACCCTGGGTAGAGTGCTATGGCATCACAGCTCACAGCAACCTCCAACTCCTGGGCTCAAGTGATTCTCTTGCCTCAGCCTCCCAAGTAGCTGGGACCACAGGCACCCGCCACAACACCTGGCCATTTTTTGGTTGCAACCATCATTGTTGTTTGGTAGGCCCGGGCTGGATTCAAACCTGCCACCTTACGTGTATGTGGCTGGTGCCTTAGCCACTTGGGCCACAGGTGCTGAGCCGGCAAATATCTTAAATGCCAACCTCTGCTTCAAAGCTTTCAGGGCTTCTACTCTCAACCACCTGGGCATACAACCTGATGAACTATAAAACCCATCAGGCCCCATAGTAGATGGGATTTATGCTCTGAGGCTTGCTGGGAAATGTAGTCTACTTGTCTCTTTCTGCACCCCCATGCTCCTTGCTACCTGTTTCTCACCACACATCACCTGACTTTGCCCACAAAGTTGTACCCATCCCGAGATAGGTCTGTGGGGTCCACGGAGATGACGTAATTCGAGGTTTTGCTCCTTTTTCTCTTTCGCCCAGCCAGTAGGAAGTGCTGTGGATGGGAGGACAGCACATCAGAATGGATTTCTGGCATCTGGCTCCAGTTAGGAGTCTAAAGATAAGAAAATGCATTGTCCCATAACCAAAAAGCAAGTGAGGACACAACAAGCATCCCAAGGGTTGCTGGGAGATGTGGTTCAGACTGAAGAAAGCTATTAGCTGTTCTCAAGCAGAGCTTCCCGTCTTAATATCTCCCCTGCATTCCTTCTGCCAGTGGGGCGGCCCTGGGGTTTGGTCCACATGGGGGCAAGCCTGACTGTGATGAGCAGAGCCTGGCTTTGGAGAATGGGGAAGAGCTTCACTTGCAACATTACAGCAGGATTTTGGTAGACGTTTCTTTCTTTCTTTTTTTTTTTTTTTTTTTTTTTTTTTTTTGAGACAGAGTCTCACTCTGTTGTCCTGGGATTAAGTGCCGTGGCATCATCATAACTCATAGCAACCACAAACTCCCTTGAGCTCAAGCAATCCTCCTACCTCAGCTTCCCAAGTAGCTGGAAATACTGACACCCACCAAAATGCTCGGCTGATTTTTTCTATTTTGAGTAGAGATAAGGTCTTGCTCTTGCTTGGGCTGGCCTCAAACTTGTAAGCTCAAGCAATACACCCATCTCAGCCTCCCAGAGTGCTAGAATTACAAGCATGAGCCACCTCGCCTGGCCAAAACTTTGGTAGGTGTTTCATCTGAGAAAAGTGGACCTGGGCTCTGTGTAGGGAAAATGTCTCATTCTCAGAGAGAAAGTACCCTGAGGAGAGGAGGCCATACTGAGAGGAAAGTGGCTGGGCTATGGAATGGAAAATCCATGAAGGGAAGGGGCTTGGTTCCTGGAGGTAGGGTTTATCCCAGGATTGGCTGGAGCCTGACAGCAAAGAAGGCTTAGTAAGGCTGGCTTGGACCCACAAAGAAAGGACCAGCAATCCACCTCCAGGAGACATAGTAGGTGGGGTTTTGGACCCTGAGAGGATATGGCCTAACTTTGAGAAAGACAGGCCCAACTAGAGTGCACACGGCTTGGTTATAGAATGGGTAAGGTAGTGCTACTGGGCTCTGTAAGGAAAGGATTCTAGTTCTGGTAAGGGCAGGGCTTGACATTGCAGTTGACAGATACTAGTTCTTTTTTTTTGAGACAGAGCCTCAAGCTGTCCCCCTGGGTAGAGTGCCATGGCATTACAGCTCACAGCAATCTCCAACTCCTGGGCTCAAGCAAGTCTCCTGCCTCTGCCTCCCAAGTAGCTGGGACTACAGGCGCCCGCCACAACGCCTGGCTATTTTTTGGTTGCAGCCATCATTGTTGTTTGGCGGGTCTGGGCTGGGGATTCGAACCCGCCACCTTAGGTGTACGTGACTGGCGCCTTAGCCGGTTGAGCTATAGGCACCAAGCCAAGGTTCTGTCTCTTTAAAAAAAAAAAAAGAAAGAAAGAAAGTAGATTAGGCAGGCACCAAGATAACCAGGCCAGAAAGACTTATTGTGTTAGGACATAAATCTCAGCTGAGAGACCACCGTACATACATGTAAAAACAAAGTAGTGCTTTTATTTAAAATGCAAGCATATGCCTGGGTCACTCCACTCTACAGCGTAGCTGGGAGGGGCGACCCTGAAATGGAGTGAGGGAAGGTTTTTAAAGGCACATAGGGGGATTCTATCTGACGTTGGTCAGGAGAGGTTGTCATTCATTGGCTGAGCTGTTGCCCAAGGGTGCTGGGTGCTACCTGATACGCCAGGGGTGCTATAGGGTGGGTTTACAGTTAGGGACCTTTTAGAGGAGGGTTGCCTCTTTACTTCTGATAGTCTGGCTCCGCCTGGGCTGATCCACCTTTCCCAGAAGTGCAGGGTGGTGGGCGGTCCCCTTCAGACTGGCTACCCAGAAATGTGGAGGAGGGAGCCAGTCTCCTTCTGATAGACTGATTCCACCTGGGCGACCTTGTCTAAGAGGGGAGTGGGGAGTTAGTTCCAAGATGGAGTTACATTAACCTCTTCAAGTGCTCTCTGGGGACATCAGCACTTTCCTGCCATGAGAGGCAGCTCAGGCTGGCCTTACCTGCATTAGAGCTGCTTTGGTGTCTTACAGTGCCCGTTGCTCCCCCCACCTGTTGGAGAATTGCTATGTTATTGACATAGCATGGGTTGTGTGACAGGGCACAATCGTGGCACTGTGCATGCCTGATATGTTGCACTGTGAGCAAGCAAAGACAGGATATAAAAGCTCTGCATCACTCGACTGGGTACTGTGGCTCACACCTGTAATCCTGGCACTCTGGGAGGCTGGGGCAAGTAGATTGCTTGAGCTCAGGAGCTCGAGACCAGCCTGAGCAAGAAAAATAGAAAACAGTAGCTGGGAATTGCGGTGGGCACCTGTAGTCCCAGCTACTTGAGAGGCTGAGGTAAGAAGGTTGCTCAAGCCCAAGAGTTTGAGTTGCTGTTAGCTATGATGACACCATGGCACCCTACCTAAGGCAAGAGTGAGACTCTATCTCAGCAAACAAACAAACCTTTTGCAACACTCATTGGGATAGATTTAAGGCAACAAAGGGCTGGCAGCCCATGCAGATTTTGTTGGCAAGAAGACCAGGGGGAGAAACTCCTGTGCCACCTACGAGCGAGTACCCCATAAGTTACCTCCAAAATGCTCATGTAACTCACCAAGCTGGTCTTGTTGGAGTCATTCTTTGGTCTCTCTGTTCCTTCTCACTTTGGGGGGTTATGGATTTTCCCAAAACAGGTGGGACCCTGATAGGAAAGGATCAGTGTCTCTATAAGAAAAGATACCAGAGCACCACTGGGTGGCTTCCCACCACACAGGGACACAGTAAGAAGACAATGTCTGCAAGCTGGCAGGACATCAGCTGCCAAAAACCCAAGCACCTGGGTTTGGACTTCCCAGCCTCCCAGACTGTGAGAAAATATATTTCTGTAATGTAAGCCACTTGTTCTGTGTTATTTTCCTATGGTAGCCTAAGCAGACTAAGACAGTGGGTACTTTAATGAATGTGGAAAACTTTCTAAAATCATATTGTGGCCGGGCACAGTGGCTCATGCCTATAAACCCAGCACTCCGGGAGGCCAAGGCAGGTGGATCACCTGAGCTCAGGAGACCAGCCTGAGCAAGAGCAAGACCCCATCTCTATTAAAAATAGAAAATCTAGCTGGGCATTGTGGCAGTTGCCTATAGTTTCAGCTACTTAGGAGGCTAAGGCAGGATGATCTTTTGAGCCCAGGAGTTTGAGGTTACTGTGAGCTCTGATGCCACGACACTCTACCCAGGGTAACAGAGTAAGACTCTGTTAAATAAATAAATAGTCAAATTCATTGTTATAAAGTTGTTTATACTATTGCCTATTATCTTCTTTATATCCATAGCATCTGGAGTGATGATGCCTCTTTCGTTCTCTTCTTTTTTTTTTTTTTTTGAGACAGAGTCTCAAGCTGTGGCCCTGGATAGAGTGCTGTGACATCATAGCACACAGCAACCTTAGACTCTTGGGCTTAAGCTATCAGCCTCCCTGGTAGCTGGGACTACAGGTACTTGCCACAATGCCCAGCTATTTTTTTCTTGCAGTTGTCATTTTTTTAGCTGGCCTGGGCCAGGTTTGAACCCACCAGCTTCGGTGTATGTGGCTGGCACCCTACCCACTGAGCTATGGATGCCAAGCCCTCTCTCATTCTTGATATTGGTAATTTGTGTCTTTTCTTTGTCACTTTTTTTTTTGAGATACAGTCTCACTTTGTCACCCTCAGTAGAGTGCTGTCATGTCATAGCTCATAGCAACTTCAGACTCTTGGACTCAAGTGATCCCCTTGCCTCAGCCTCTCAAATAGCTGGGACTACAGGCCCCCACCACAGCATCCAGCTATTATTGTTTTTAGAGATGGGGGTCTCCCTCTTGCTCAGGCTGTCTCAAACTCAGGAGCTAAGGCGATTCACTTGCTTTGGCCTCCTAGAGTGCTAGGATTACAGGCATGAGCAACCATGCCCAGCCATTTCTCTGTCAATTTGTCAATTTTATTGGCCTTTTGATTCATTTTTTTCTATTGTGTTCTTTTTTTATTTCACTGATTACCATTTTGACCTTACAATTTCCTTTCTTCTGCTTCCTTAGGGTTTAATTTGTGATTCTTCTAGTTTCTTAAGGTAGAAGCCGAAGTCATTGGTTTAAGACCTTTCTTCTTGTTTTATTTTTCATTTATTTATTGACTTATGGATTATCTGTAATAATTTATTTTTACATAGGTTATTATCCCAGGCCAAGCATGGTGGCTCACACCTATAATCCTGGCATTTTGAGAGTCCAGGACTTCAAGACCAGCTTGAGCAACATAATAAGTCCCTATCAATAAGACCCAAAAATAAACAAAAAACAAAACAAAGAAAACTCCTTAATAGACTGATAGCATTTTTACTTCACACTGAGGGGTAGGACAAAGGCTAGGGCAATGATGCCCAGGAGGGCCATCAGAGAACAGCATGAATAGAGCCTGCATTGTAAATTCCAAGAGCTAGGACTAAAAGACTTGTGGGAAGTCACCTCATGGTCTCAAACCTGACTTAACCTTGCATGAATGTCTCATGGAAATTGAGGAGGAGGGTAAACAGTTCAGAGAAGTGCCCACCTCTCCTGGCTATCAGCCGCAGAGCCTGCAGTGGTAGATACTGAACTGGAATCTGCAGTGTGGGGTGTCCAGGCAAATGCTGCCCTCTGCTGGAAGATTTTGATAGTGCTGCTTTAACTGTTTCCCGGAAGTGTCCCTAGTCTAGACTAGCTGGAGAGCCTTAAATATCCCAAAACAGATGGGAAGATCCAAAGTTCCTGGAAGTGTTGGGACGGAAACGCCGCTGAGAGACCACCGGACACACATGTAAAAGCAAAGGAGTGTCTTTATTCAAGCATATGCTTGGGTTACTCCACCCTACAGCGCAGCTGCAAAGTGGGGGGTGACCCTGAAGGGAAGTGAAGGGAGGTTTTTAAAGTCTATAGAGGAATTTCATCGGGTGTTTTGTTGGAAGGGCTTGCTATTGGCTGAGCTGTTTATGGTTAGGGGTTGCTTGTCTGCTTCTGATAGACTGGCTCCTTCTGTGCTGATTGACCTTGCTTAGAAGTGCGGAAGAAGGGCGTCTGTCCCATTCTGATAGACTCGTTCCACCTGGGAGACCTTGCCCAGAAGGGGAGTTGCTGTGGCTTAGTTCTAAAACGGAGTTACATTAACCCCTTCAGAAGTAATTTCAAAGCTATGTAAAAGAGAACTGTACAAAACATTCCTGTATGTCCTTGACCCAGACACCTCAGTCAGGTTCACAAGTCACACTAGTCATCCCAACAAAGACCTTTTAGCAAAAGGTTCACCAAGTCTCTTCAGGATCCTCCAGATGGGAACAGTTCTTCGGCTTATGACTTTCATGCTCTTGAGTCATAGAGGCGGCCCAGCTTCTGCATGTCATTCCTGATCCCAGCTTGGTGGCTCCCGGGTTGAGTTCAGCTGACACGTTTGGGGTAGAAATGTCATAGAGGTGATGCTGAGTTCTTTCCACCTCAGCCTCCCTAGTAGGTGGAACTACAGACAACTGACACAATGCCCAGCTAGTTTTTCTATTTTTAGTAGAGATGAGGTCTTGCTCTTATGAAGTGCTAGGATTATAGGTGTGAGCCACCATGGCCTTCTGAAAGATTGCCCTTTTTCACCCAAAATAATTTTCTGGAGATCCATCCAGGTGTGTACAAATAAACTGTTAATTTCTATTGCTGGGAAGTATACCACATATAACCATTCACCTGCTTTCAGCTATTATAAATAAAGCTTCTATAATATCATCATACAGGTTTTGGGGTGGACTCATGTCTTCATCTCTATAAGCACCTGGTAGTATGATGGATAAGTCACAGGTGGTTGCATGTTTAGCTATTGTTGTTGTTTTTTGAGACAGGGTCCCACTCATAGCTCACTGCAGCCTCTGACTCCTGGGCTCATGCGATTCTCCTGCCTCAGCCTTCTGAATAACTGGGACTACAAGTGCCTGCCACAATGCCCGGCTAGTTTTTCTGTTTTTAGGAGAGATGGGGTCTTTCTCTTGCTCAGGCTGGTCTCAGACTCCTCAGCTTAAGGGATCTACCTGCCTCAGCCTTTGCTATAGTTATTATTTTGATTTTTTTCTGTAAAAGCGTTCATAAGAAGTCTCATACAAAATACTTTAGTATCCAGGCACAGTGGGTGTAATCCTAGAACTCTGTGAGGTCAAGATAGGAGGATTGCTAAGGTCAGGAGTTCAAGACCAGCCTGATAAGACTGAGACCCTGTCTGTACTAAAAATAGAAAAAAATTAATTGAACATGATGTTGGGTTCCTATAGTCCCTGCTACTTGGGAGCATGAGGCAGAAGGATCACTTGAACTCAGGAGTTTGAGGTTGCTGCGAGCTAGTCTGAGGCCACAGCACTCTAGCCTGGGTGACAGAGTAAGACATTGTCTCAAAAAAAAAAAAAAAAAAGGTAACTTATTTTTTTTTGTAAAAGTAGGTTAAAAAAAAGACTTTAACAAGTACTCTTTTTTTTTTTGGCCGGGGCCGGGATTGAACTCGCCACCTCCAGTATATGGGGCTGGAGCCCTACTCCTTTGAGCCACAGGTGCCACCCCAACAAGTACTCTTAAATATGGGTTTCTGAAAACTTTAAGATAATGAACTAAATAAATTTGCAGAGTTCTAATAAAGTGATGGATTCATGAGACCGCTAATCAAGATCAAGCAGAACAAGAGTTAATTCCCTGAGATTAGGTCACTAATGAAGATGCTATAGGGAACCCCAACTGTATGGTCAAGTCAGCCTGTCAGATAAGGGTTGAAACGGCCCACCTGTGCAGAGGACATGACTCAAAGGTTGATGTGAGTGAAAAGAAAAACTCCATCATAATGATGGGATTAAAACACTCCATCGTAACTGTGGGGTCTCCAAACCATAAGAAAACAGTCATGGAGCCTGCTTTTAGAAAATTTAATTGAGTACATAGAAGAAAAAGGTTTTACTCCTCTGTTTATCCTAACCTTTAACTTTAACAATAGAAGTCAGATAATGTATAGTTCTTTTAGGTCTTCAGAGAGGACCAGACTGAGGCTAGTCTTAAGATAGTTGTCTTACTTTCCCAGACTTTCTTTCTTTAGGCTAATCTTATGATGGTTATCTCACTTTCTCAGACTTTCTTTCTTTTCTATAGTTTAAGAATTGAGGATGTTAAGATTATTAACCAACATGGTATACATAACTAGCTC
>CAUYTI010087641.1:0-69207 GCA_963575145.1 Galago senegalensis | reverse complement strand
ATAGCTGGGCATTGTGGCGGGCGCCTGTGATCCCAGCTACTTGGGAGGCAGAGGCAAGAGACTCGCTTGAGCCCAGGAGTTGGAGGTTGCTGTGAGCTGTAATGCCATGGCACTCTACCCAGGGGGACAGCTTGAGGCTCTATCTCAAAAAAAAAAAAGAATGAAGACGATCTTCCTAACATCTCCCCAGTTCAATTGTTCCTGTGTCTTCCAATAACCTTAAGACAAATCCTAAGTTTAAAACTGACATGCCAGGCTCTCACAGCCAGGCTTCTCTTCTCCCTTTCTGTTCAGTTGTAGTCACCAACTCTCTGCATCTCAACCTTTATCCTCCAGGAAATCAGAACAGAATGCGATCTCTCTCAATACAATGGAGGTCCTTGCTTCTACCCTTTTCTCTGTTCCGTTTCCTTTGTCTGAAATGTTTTACTTTGCCAGTCTCTTTTTTAACACAGGGAAATCTCTTCTTTTCTCAAAATGCATCTGAGTGTCCTCTTCATAAACTTTTCCCTAAAGTACACCCTCCTCAGTGTACATACATTTATCATCTCACCTAGCATATTCTATGAAAATGTTCTGATTGGACATTTGCCTTCCTCATTAGACTTTTTCCCACCAAGGGAAAAGTCTTTCCAAACTCCTCTCTGTGGTGAGTATTCAAAAACATGCTTAATAATATCAAAGCAAATTAAAATAAAAGCTTAGAAATAATTTATTTAATTGAAGACTATCTGAGGGTTTGAGGGTTGTATTTCCTGAGACAAAAAACAATCAAACAGAAATCGTAATTAAATTGTTAACATGAATATTAGAACCTATTTTCTTGGAAAACAAATAGGTTAGTTTTTGCTATGATGGAAAAGGTCAGATTCTAGGCTTTCCAATTACCAATAGACATTAAATCCACATCCTGGATGTCACATAAGTCTTGTTTTTGCTTTCTATAATGAATATATTTTCTTTGTGCTATGTTATTTGGGGGGTAAAGTTATTATACACACTGCAACACTCAAGAGATTATTTCTTTTTAAACTGAGCTTCTTTAATTTCAGATACATAAACTGGCTATAATTCATAGTGAAAAGTGTCATTATGGAATAGCGGCATTCATAGAAGTTAAATTAAAAGCTATTTAGACTCTAAAAGAAAGCATGCACATGTACATCAGGCATAAAATAACGAGAAAATTTATCTTATGTTTGGCTATACAATCTATTTCACATTCCCCGAACTATATTAATTCATCATTCAAACCTGGTCGTAAATCTTCCACTGAAAAGTATTTCTAATGAGGCCAATCTGGACTGGCAGATAGAAATGTGTGAGGGCTTATTTGTCTGAGGGAATGTGTGCTTACAATGTTGCAAGCTGCTCTTAATATTTTAATCTTGTCCAAATGGCCCTAGGAAAAACATGCTCTATAAAGCAATGCTTACTGTCTCTAGTATTTGGTCTGTTATTTTAGTTTATGGCTAATCTGCTGCTTATGCTGTTCTTATACTTACTTTATTGTGTAAGTTTCATAATGAGATTAATTGGAAAGTAAGTTCACCTCCGTAAGTACACCTAGTCACTTCTCAAACAATTGAACAACATAATATCTCAATAGAATGACTTGTTGATTGTCACTACACTTTCACTGAATAGGCCAATTCTTATGCTGACATTCTCTCTAGAAGATAGTCAAAATCTATCATGTTAGAGTATCAGAGCAGAAAATGAAAAATTGTGTGAAATAATTTCTGGACTGAAACATTTTTTTGAGACTAAGTTAATCAATAATTGAACTTGAATTTCTCAGATATTTAGACAGATCAACATCTTGAAATTCACAGGTTTTAAAATACAGTCATGCGGCAGCACCTATGGCTCAGTGGGTAGGGTGTCAGCTACATAAACCAAGGCTGGCAGGTTCAAACTCAGCCCAGGCTGCTAAAACAACAACAGCAACTACAACCAAAAAATAGCTGGGCATTGTGGCGGGCACCTATAGTATCAGCTACTTGGGTGGCTGAGGCAAGAGAATTGCTTAAGCCCAAGAGTTAGAGGTTGCTGTGAGCTGTGACGCCACAGCTTTCTACCCAGGGTAATAGCTTGAGACTGTGTCTCAAAAACAAACAATAAAAATAAAATAAAATAAAATACACTTCATGAGGGGGGTTATGTTCTTAGAAATGCGTCATTCTGGATGGCATAGGCTTCTATGCACAGACTGTATAGCAGAATGTGTTGCTTCTGGGCTACAAGCATACAGTATGTCACCGTACGCATATGCAGGCAGCGTAAAACTATAGTAGGTATTTGTATATGTAAACATATCTCAACAGAAAAGATGAAAAAATATGATATAAATGGTAAAAAAAAATGTACACCTGTATCACTACGAGTGGATCCTCAAGACCTAGAACTTGCTCTGGGTGAGTCAGTGGAGAGTGAATATTAAGGCCGGAATATTACTGTACACTACTGCAGACATTATAAACACCATATCATACTAAATTTATTTTTAAAAAACTATGTTCTTTCTTTAATAATAAATTATACTTAGCTTGCTATAACAATTTTACTTTGTAAAACTTTTGAATTCCTTTATAATATTTCGACATTTTTAGAACACTTAGCTTAAAAGAAAACATATTGTATAGACTTAGAAAAATATTTTATGTCTTTATATCCTTATTATTTAAGCTATTTCTATTTTTAAATTCATTTTTTTATTCTTTAAATATTTTCATTAAAAACTAAGACACAAACACACAGCAACCTCTCCTTATGCATGGTTAAGAACATCAATATCAGCTCAGTGCCTGTGGCTCAAGTGTCTAAGGCACCAGCCACATACACCGAAGGTGGCAGGTTCGAATCCAGCCCGGGCTGGCCAAACATCAATGCTGGCTGCAACCAAATAAAAAAAAAAAAAATAGCGGGCATTGTGGCAGGAGCCTGTGGTCCAGCTACTTGGGAGGCTGAGGCAGGAGACTCGCTTGAGCCCAGGAGTTGGAGGTTGCTGTGAGCTGTGATGCCACAGCACTCTACCCAGGGTGACAGCTTGAGGCTCTGTCTCAAAAAAAAGAAAGGAACATTGATATCAGTGTCTTCCTGCTCCACAAAGTCTTGTCCTAACTAGAAGGTCTGTGATGCCACTAGATGATAGGGATTTTCCAGATCTATCATAACATTTGGGACTATCATTGTACATGAGGTGTGTAATTAATTGAAACATTGTTTGGTGTACCATTGATGGGAGCCAGTTTTAAATACCAACTAAAAATATACCAACTGTTTTCAAAAGAAACTGGCAAACATGAGCGTCATGGTGGTAAAGATGGTAGGCAACTCAGGTTTGATGGAGAGTCACAAGTTTTTAAATAAATTGAGAAGATCAATTAAAATCTTAGTGTTTAGTTCTGGATAGGATGACGCAATCTCATTCTTAGGACAAGAATGACTCAGCAACTCATTAGTTTGTTGTGGAAAATAGTTGACAACAGGGACTCAATCAGTATTTTAATATATTTTCAAGAACATTTTTAATTTGTCGAATTTTGTTTGCACTAGCATTATTAGTTGGCTAATAATGATTATCTGGTAAAATGATGACAAAAAGGATAATTGTCATAAAGTTAATACATTTGCATCTATATGTAAAAACTATTTTGGTGTTTGATGAAACTTAATTGGTTAGGAATTTAGAAATATTATTTCTTTTTCTATTTCCGTCACTTACTTTAAGCATATTACTAAACAATTCATTTTCTGTTCACATTCCATTTTCGCATCTGAAAAAGAAGTGAAATTGAATCAATGGGAAATACTCAAACTGATTTTAGTAGTTTAATTTTTATTTACATAGAAGGACATAGGCAAGATCCCAACTGGCACAACAAATAAGGAGGTAGATTGCACTGGTGGCAGGAAGAAAGGTTGCTCAACTCCCAGGTCTTGGCTCTTTCTTGTTCCTTTGGAACCACTGGAAATTCTAAGGAGAACAATTCTAAAAACTACTGTTCCAGATCACTTCTAGTCCAAATGTTAACTAATAAGAACAAGTTAATTTTTTTAACTTGCTGAATATGTTTCTACATCCCTGGCTCTGAATACTAATTCTGAAATAGAAAGCATGAAAACCGAGAATTTCAGGCTTAATGTTATTTTCCCTTTAAAATTGTCTCCATAATTTTTTGTACAGATCTTTTAGATTTCTGTCTTTAAGGTAGTAATCATCCCTTTTATAAAGTATTATATTTCTGTTTACCTTTATGAAAATATTTATCTAGGTACTAGGATCTCGCATGTAAGGACTAAACTGTAATTACAGGGATGTACTATATCCTTCTCCCTGGATGTCAGACAAATATTCTGTATTTAAAATTTTTAATTCTCACTTATTTCAACTTTGCCTCAAGTGTGACTTAACCCCCCATGTGTATGTATGTGTGTGTTAGTGTGAAGCCCATGTATGGATGCCACCCTTATTAAAGTTACTAGTTGATAAATCTGGGGATCATCTTGACTCTTCCTTTAAATTTCTTTTTCACCTCATTCAAATATTTACACATTCAACTTATTACTGGGACCTAGAAAGTGCCTGTATCTCTATTTACTATTTTGATGTATGCCATTTGAATTCAGTTCCTCATTATCTCCAACCCATGGAAAGGTTCCAATAATCATATAACTACAATTTCACTCTTATTTACTAAACTTCTATCCCATTATTAGGTATTTACGTACTTTCCATTTTTCACAATTATGAATAATATTTGTGTAGACATAGCCACATCTCATATTGGTTCCTCATGGATGCCTCTGAGGTTTATCTAACAGTATGATGTTGACTTCATCTGTGTTTACAAAGATTTAAATATATTCCCAAGAATATGTATTGACACTTTATTGCGTTTCATGGAGAAAAGGTCATATTAGTTAATAAAATAATGGTGTGAATGTTCCAAATGTAAATAAAATACTCGAAATTATGACCACAAGTTTAAATAATCTTGGGATGATGCAGTTATTTACAGTTAAGATATTTTAGATTACTTTTAATGTTTTACCAAAACTCCTGAAAAATTATATGCTAACATAAATAACCAAGGAATGAATTTGCCTATTCAAACTACATGTCCCTTGTTGTTTAAAGTCCAAGGAGAGAAATTATGTGACAATTTTGAGTTTAGAAAGATTATTTCAAAGTTTATGGCTCATATAAGTGGATGAACGGCTGTATCAACCAAAGCACACAGGATACTTGAACATGAATACATTCGGAATAGAATAGTATAAGTGGAATTTTTTACTTATGGAGTTTGTATTGTCAAGATGACAGTTTTTCCTTCATTAATCCAGGTTCAATTCATTCCCAATCAAAACTTCATCAACTTATTTTGTTGCATATCAACAACGGGATTCTGAAATTCATATGAAGCCAACACAATTTTGAAGGAGAAGAACAGAGCTAGAAGACTGACATCCAATTTCAAGATCTAACAATAAAGCTTGAGAAATTGATTGATTGATCAAATGATTGATTTTTAATTTCAGATTAATATAAGGATACATACGATTAGGTAATGTTGTTTACATTTGTTAGGTGAAGCCCAAGTTGCAGTTGAATGCTTCACTCAATAGGTATGCCATTTACCCTCACATTGCACACAATAGATGAGCGCTGACCACGTGTGCTCTCCCTCCCACACGATTTCAACGTTGTAGGTTTATTCCCTTGTGTGCACGTGTAGTTGTTTATCTTAAATTTTCATATTGTACATTGGATGCTTGTTTTTCCACTCATGTGATACTTTACTTAGGAGGATGTTCTCCAAATCCTCCCAGTTAAATACAAAAGATGTGAATTCTCCATCTTTCTCTGTGGCTGAATAGTATTCCATGTAAAAATAAACCACAGTTTCTTTGTCCATTCATGGATTGATGGACATCTAGGCTGTTTCCACATCTTTGAATTGTGAATTGACCTGCTTTAAACTTTTGAGGAGAAATGTCCTAATTCAGAAAATGAAATGCCTTGCAAGATAACTGACTAACAAAGGATCTGAACATCTGTACAGAGAGAACTATGAAACCCTGAGAAAAGAAATAGCAGAAGATGTTAAAAAATGGATGAACATACCATGCTCATGGCTGGGGATATTCAACATGGTTAAAATGTCCATACTGTCTAAAGCAGTCTACAGGTTTAATACAATCTCTATTAAAGCATCAATGTCATACTCTGAGGAACTTGAAAAATTAGTTGTTTATTTCATATGGAACCAGAAAAATTCTTGAATAGCCAACACATTATAAGAAATGAAAACATGACTTAGCAATTATGAATTGGGCTGCAATGAACATTCTGGTACAAATATCTTTGTTATAATGTGATTTTTGATCTTCTGGATATATACCTAGTAGAAGAATTATAGGATCAAATGGCAGGTCTATTTTTAGTTCTCTAAGTGATCTCCAAACATCTTTCCAAAAGGGACATATTAGTGTGCATTCCCACTAGCAGTGTAGAAGAAGGGTAATTGGTGAGACCACACCTATGATGCATCTTACAAGGGTACATGTGAAACTTACTAAATATAGAATATAAATGTCTTAACACAATAACTAAGAGAATTCCATGAAAGTTATGTTAGCCAGTTTGATGAAAATATTTCAAATTGTATATAGAACCAGCACATTGCACCCCATGACTGCATTAGTGTATGCAGCAATGATTTAATAAAATAAATAGATAAATAAAATAAAAATTAAAAAAAGACAAAAAAAGAAATGAAAACAAATTTGGAGGCACCATGTTATTAGAATTCAGGTTATACTTCAGATCAATAGTGATCAAAAACAGTAGATCTATGGAACAGAATAGAGAATGTAGAGATGATACCAGCTGCATATCACCATCTAATCTTCAATAAACCAAATTAATGCATTAGTTATTCACACTGGAGAAACAAATCCCTATTTAATGAATGGTGCTGGGAGAATTAATTAGCCACCTGTAGAAGACTGAAACTTGCCTAAAACTTCTCACCACTGACAAAAATTGACTCATGATGGATAAAAGATTTTAATCTAAGACATGAAATGATAAAACTCTAGAAGAAGTTTGGGAATTATGAAGTTTGGAATTATGGGAAAAACTGTTAAAAACATCAGCCTTGGAAAAGATTTTATGAACAAGACTCCACTGGCAATTTCAGCAACAATAAAAATAAATAAATGGGAAATGATCAAAGTAAAAAGTTTCTGCACAGGTAGGATATAACAATGAAAGTATACAGACAACCTTCAGAATGGTAAAGGATATTTGCATGTTATGAATCTAACAAAGACCTAAAGAACTCAAACTAATCAACAAGAAAAGGGAAAACAGCCCTATTTATCACTGAACAAGAGACATAAACAGAACCTTCTTCTCCTAAGAAGATAGGTGAATAGCTAACAAACACATGAAAAAGTGCTCATCAGCCCTAATCATCAAATAACTGTGAATCAAAACAACCTTGAGATATTATTTATCCCAAGTAAGAATACCTCATATCATAAGTCTCAAAGCTGTAGATGTTGACATAAAGAGAGAAGGGAACACAAATACACTGTTGGTGAGAGTGCAAACTAATACAGCCTTTTTGGAAAGACGTATGGAGGATCCTCAAAGAGCTGAAAGTTGACCTTCCATTTGATCCTGCAATCCCATTCTGAGGTGTCTATTTAGAAGAAAAAAAGCTTGAGAAATTTACAGAGTGAGATACTCGTGAAAGAAAAGACACAAAGAGCAATGGAATAGAATATAGAGCTCAGAGATAGAACTACATAAATATAACAAAATAAATATTGACAAAAGGGCAAAGGTAATGAAGTGGAGAAAAGATAATCTTTTCAACAAACAATACTCAACAAATTTCCATCTGAATATTAAAAAAAAGCAGGACACAGACTTCACACCTTTCACAAAAATTAACTCAGAATAGAACAAAATCTAATCATAAAATGGACAATGATAAAGGTCCAAGAACATAGGAGAATGTCTATCTGACCTTAGATATGATAATAACTTTTTAGATAAAGCACCAAAGGCCTAATCCATTAAAAAATAATTGATAAGGAGAACTTCATAAAGTTAATACTTCTATTCTTTGAAAGGTACTGAGAAGAGGTTGCTAAAACACATCTGAACCAGGTCTGGCATCCAAAATATGTAAGAATATCTTAAAATCCATTGACAGGATAACTAACAATCCAATTAAAAATGAGCAAACCTTATCACAGAATATATGGTGAGGATAAATAAACATGTGGGAAGTTATTCAACATCATATGTCACTAGGTAAATACTAATTAAAACAATAATGAGACTATTCCATATGCTCATTAGAATGGCCAAAATCCAAAAAGCTGACAAGACCAAGTGCTGGTGTACGTGTGGGGAACCAGAGGCTCTCATTCATTAGTGGTGTGAATGCAAATTGTATACCTGCTTTGGAAGAGAGTTTATTCATTTCTCATAAACTAAGTGGATTATTGCCACACATATAGCAATGGTGCTTATTAGTATTTACCCTAATTAATTCAAAAATTATGTCAACATTACAACCTGCACAGAGATATTTATACCAGCTTTATTTATAATTTCTGAAATACAGAAGCAACCAAGATATTTGTCGGTAAGTGAACGCACAAATAAATTCTGATGCACACAGACAATGGAAAGTTATTCAACACAAAAAAGAAATTAGCTATCAAACCATGGGCATGGCAGACTATGGCCATATTAAAAAAGATCAGGGCTGCCAGAGATCTGGAAAGAGGAAGGATAAATAGGCAGAGCACTTAGAACTTGGGTGGATGCTGCAATGTGGATACACATTATACCCTTTACAAAATCCACAATATATACAACACAAAGAGTGAATCCTAATACACACTATGATGTTAACTATAATTCCTACTAAAATAATATAACTGAAAAATACACAGAAAAGGAATTAAATAGGCAATCAAAATTGTACACTAGAAAAAAAATCAATGAAACTATATCAGAAAACTAAACATTTTTTTCTTTTTTTTACACAGTGAATATAACACAAAATGTTTTACCTCTGGTCACCAAGAAAAATGTATGTGAAGTGTTTTCCCAAACAGCAAACATCTCTCTAGCACACTTCAGCTGGATATCCTACAATTTAACTCAATTCTAAAACTATCTACCCATAGATAGTGTCAGTCAGTCCCACATGCTTCCCTTACTTCAGATGTCAATTGTAATCAGGTTGTGACCTGTATTTTCAAACAACTGGCTATAAATTATGGGTTCCAATAACATCCTCCTTGGGTTTAATTAATTTATAATGCCACTCACAAGAACTCAGGGAAACGCTTAAGTTTAATCATTGATTGTGATGAATATTACAAAGGATATAGACATACAGCCAGATGGAAAAGTCATAGGGTGAGATGCGTAGAAGAGAAACAAAGCTTTTATGTTCTCCCAGGGTATCGCCACCCTCCAGACTCCTCCACATATTCATCAGTTCAGAAGATCTCCTAAAATTATAATACTATATACTGAGAATAAAAGAGAAATACAAGTCATGTTTGGCACATTTTTTAAATGCAAAAGTCAAATGTGACTGGAATATTCCGATTTTATTTATTTATTTATTTATTTTATTCTGAGTTAACGTGAAAGTGTAAACAATTAGGTTACAATATTTGCATTTGTTAAGTAGAATCTCTCTTGTAGTTGTGTCCTGCACACACAAGATGTGCCATATACATTGTGCCCATTAAGTGAGAGCACACCAAGATCTTTTGTCCTCCCATCTCCTCCCTCCTACATTCCCTCTACCCCCGACTTGAATTGAATTGAGTTTTTCTCTTATATGGGCATGTATTAGATCATCTACTGGCTTTATTTTAGTATTGAGTACATTGGATATTTACTTTTCCATTCTTGTGATAATTAAGAATAATGTGTTTTAACTCCATCCAGCTTAATAAACAAGATGTAAAGTCTCTATCTTTTTAATGGTTAAATAGTATCCCATGGTATACATATACCACAGTTTGTTAATTCATTCCTAGGTTGATGGGCATTTAGGTTGTTTCTGCATTTTGGCAATTGTAAATTGAGCTGCATCAAACAGTCTAGTGAAAATGTCCTTATGATAAATTGATATTTTTTCCTTTGGGTAGATTCCCAGTAATAGGATTGTGGGGTCAAATGGGAGATCTAATTTGAGTTCTTTGGGAATTCTCTATACTTCCTTCCAAAAAGGTTGTATGAGGAAGTTATGTAAGAAAAATAGGAAAAGTAGAGAGAGAGAAATGAGACAAAAAAGAGGGCAATTAAAAAAAAATAGGAAGACTAAAACGGGCAGAAAAACCATAACAAAAACGGAGGAGTCCTTGTTACTGAAAAAAGTAAAAGTGAAAAAATAAAATACAAAAAAGCAAAACAAAACAAAAAACAATAAACCCCCAAAAAGAAGAAAAAATAATATATGTATGTTTGTGTACACATATATATGCATATACACACGTATATATTTCTTTTTTTGCTTCTTTTCTCAATTATATATGTGTATATATACATATAATAATCCAATATATTGCTTTTTTTCTTCTTTTCTCTCTCTCTCTCTCAATATATATTGCCTGGACACCAGGTGGTGCTATAGTGCTGTAAGACAGAGAACATAAGGATACTTTTACTATATAAGATGTGGGCCAGAAGCCACTCTCTTGTTGCAGAGGATACCTGTACCTGTCTTCCTGACATTTGCCTTCAATCAGGGCCTGGTCACCTTGCCAGCATTTAGTTTTTGAGAGAATGGAATCCTGAAGCTCTCACCAGATTTCTTTAGAGGCATGTCTTGGTCTTCCAAGCAGTTCCCTCTGGCAATACAGTGGCATGCCTGGAGTGTGGGGGCCATTCAACTAACCCCAAGGATGGCTCCTCAAGTTCCACAGGCATTCCAGAGCCAGCTGTGCACTAGAACCCTAAAGATGGTTCCTCTCATGTATCCTTCCCATAATGGCAGCACCATGCTAGTAGCTAAGCCAATGGGAGCCCACCCCACCTGGTATTCAATCTTGGCTGCTGGATGCTATTTGAGTTTACTTGCTCACTTAAGCCCTTCTAAGTCATCTCCAGCAAGTAGCTCATTCCAAAAACAGAAAACTACAGGACAGCCCTTTCCTGTCTCTAGTCCATTGTGGGAGGGGAATTTGGTTGACCTCTGCCCATACCCAGTACTTCTTTTCTGTTCTGATCTCCCTCAACTCCAGACATCCTTGTTGTCTGCTGTAATCTCCTACTGATTCACTGTGCCCCTGGGCTGATGTTTCTGGGTAGGATCCCTCAGCCAGAGGCGGCTGAAGTCCTCCTTCCCTTGTCTCACCATGAGTGGCTGGTAAGGAAATGTCTGTAAGCCCCCCATCTTGCTCCAACCCTCTGCCATAATATTACAATTTTAACACAAATGTTTCTATCTTAAAATGTTTATACATCTTTGGCACCCTCTGCATATACATATTATATTTACTTCCATGAAAATTTAGAGGAATAAATTATCACTTCAGCCAGGACAGTGGTTTTCTACAAAACCCCATTAACACAATTTTTTAAGCTAAGATTTGGGAGTCAAGTCAAATATCAATGACAAATAACACATTACATTAAATAATAGATGAACATATGGAAACAAGAAAAAGCATATTTTAACCACCTGGGTTAGCAAAGTATGAATTTAAATTACAGTTTTTGTAGTGATATGGGGGGCAAAGGTTTGTAAAAATTTTATTGGATAGGAAAGTCATTACTTGCCACTCTAAGGTACTATGGAAGAATCTCAAGAATGGAAGAACTCAGTATTTCTCTTGTAAACTTTTAATTCCTGTTTAATATGTATAAAAGAAATAACTGCAGCTTGATGAATTTTCACATGGTAACCACACGAACATTGTTGATTTCCAAGATTTTTAAAAGCTGCTCTAGTGGCTCTGGGGAGTACGGATTAAAGGCAAGAAAGTTCAGAATAGCAACCAGAAGGAGCAAAGGAAAACACTGGGAACAAGGTGTAAGTCATTGCTGCAAGTAGTGTTGAGGTTTCAAATTAGATGTTAATAAAGAGTAGAGAAGAAGCGTCAGATTATATCAACATTTAGTTTCTATAGTTCAAAGGAATTGATAGCTAATTAACATATGGCTAAGAAATCCACTTGTCATATATGGATATTGATATGGATCACTTAAAATGTGACCATTCCAAATTGATGTAGATACATGGCTGGGCATGGTGGCTCATGCCTGTGATCCTAGAACTCTGGAAGGCTGAAGCAGGTGGATTGCTTGAGCTTATGAGTTCAAGACCAAATTGATGTAGACATAAATATTGGATTTCAAAAATCTTTTCCAACCTCTCCTTTAAATGAACTTGCCCCCCTCTAGGTCTTACTTTCTTATGCTGGAAGCAACCGTTCTAAGGCCCATAGCTTTAACTTGGGTAAATAAAACTAAAACCAAGTAAGTAAATTTCATCAGTGGTTTACTTTTATAAAAAATAAAAATAAATGAAAACAGTAAATAAGCAAATATTAAATAAATGGAAGGATTCCAGGGGAGTGATTTAGAACCCAAACTGAATTGTACACTGCGGGGTGAAAATGGAGGGTCATTATTGCAATTCAGGTTGTAAAGCCCTTACTATAGGTGTTTTTATTCCCTGATGTGAGAAAAGTCTAATGTTTTTCTCCTGCTGTTAGTGAAAATACTTGAAAGAGTTTAAGAACTTTTAATTTCTTAATGCATAATGGACACTAATGTTACAGTATTTGTATGTGCTTTGAGACTGCAGTGTCTCCAGACATAAAATGGACTCTCATTACTGTTGTTAACTCTTGGGACTGGAGGTTACTCATAAAGTGGAAAAAGTTAAAGGAAGTTTACATTTAAGGAATAAAAGTGCCTCAGATCACCCAAGTGTGGCAATAGTGGTTTCATACAATTTTCTTTTTAACTGATCCTTTCGAAATACCTTAATCTTGTACACATCCTTGGGAGGAGCATGCTCACTTGGTGGATGAAATCGAGTGCTATCTCAGGAATCACAGGAGCTCCTGAAATCCTAACAAATAATATGGCACATTAGTGACTAGAATCCGATCATCTTTTCTTCTTTCCATACTTGAGTTCTGAAAAGTATTCAATGTGTTGTACATGATTCATTTTATGCATTTTCCATTTGATCAAACCATACTTCTGTCCATCCATCCAGGCCAACCAAGTGGCAAGGCTAAGTTCCTACCTTTACCTTCTCTTCTGCAGTTTCAGTCTATATCTTAGCCCCAAACAGTTCTATATTTATAAAAACAAAAACCCAGATCTCAAACGGAATCCTAAATTATTTTAACCACCTGATAAATGCATCCACCTTCAATTATATGCTTAATTTTCCTTCCCCACCCACTTTCCATTGCAAACCCTAGCTCTTCCTCCTAAGTTCCACACAATTGGTACTCTTGCTATACTATATGCTTCATGCCCTTTCTAAACAAGCCAAATGTTCACAAACTTTATGCATTGCTAATGAATTTTCTCTAGAACTCTTTAAATGCAAGTAGTAATTCAAATACAGCCTTGTTCTGGTATATATGAAGCAAATAATAAGAGAATATCTAGGTTAAGCATTAGAATTCTCAGAGAACACAGAGAAATTTCTAAGTGTAAAATGACACTTAAAAATGGGCTAAATGCATGGGAGTATATTCTATTTTACTCTGTCCGACTTTTAAAAACACTTTTGATGTTTTATCTATTCCACCAGGAGGAAGCCGGTCTGCCATTAATCCAGACTTGGTACTGAACACTTTTTATATATTTAATCTAATTCATACAACTTAGTATACATCTTTTTCTGTTTTTAAATATGAAAAAAAATCTACTTTTTAAACATATTTTTCTAATATGTATATGTCTGAGGATTTGGGCTATGTATACATTAATGGCTTAGAAAAATAGTGATGAAAATCTGAACTATTACTTGCACAAAACAAATGCTTCTAGTTTTAGTGAAAATGACAATTGTGAAATAGGTGAGTGTGATCCACACTGAAGAGCTGCAGATCCTGAACACCTGCAGGGCCTGGTGGATTGCTGGCTCTCAGCAAACCCCACCTCCTTCCCCTTGGATTATTGCACAAGCATATGAGGCCCAGCCTCCTGCTTCTCCATGTTCTGGAAGGAAGGGGAATTCCAGAACCATCAGTGACAGCTAATCCAGTTTCTCTGTTTGCCTCAGTTTTATTTTCCTCAGAGGAACAGGAAGGCTTCCGTTTGATTACTGGCTTCTCCAGATCGGTGTGAACTTGTTTCTCCAGTTACTGGCAGTAAGGAAGGGGGAAACGGAGTCAGCTATTACCAGACTCTCAGAAATCAGGAAGAGAATTTGAGATGTGAGATGAGCTGCTGGCAAATAAACATCCTAGCAGAGAATGAAACATTGAGTTTATAAACAAATGTAGTTTTTAGGAAAGTAATTCATTTTTAAATCATTTTCTGAGATGTTTTCCCAACGTTCAATTGGATGGAAGAACACATTCATTTCCTGGATTATAAACTTTTACCTAGACTTGAGCAAACTGTGGGGCAAACACATAACTCAAGGATTATATAATGGCAAATATTAATACTGTTGAATATTTGAAATAAACTTTCAAGCTTGCTATCCAAATAATATAGTTAAAGAGTGACCGAAAAAATGTACACATTCAGGTACATTGTTGGAGGTTGTATAATTTCCCACTACCATTGAAAAAATATATATGCATACATAGGCAAAATCTTTGTATTCTACTCATGTGGAAAGAACACAAAAGTGTTCATTTATAGAATTTATGTGATAATAACCTGGGGGCAATGATAACTCTTAATTTGTACATATGTTAACATTATATATACTGAAATTTATTTATGGAAGAACATATATAAACAAGCAAATCTTACAGAACTTTCCAAAGTTACAGGCAATACATTAGGTTGAAACAACAGAAATTGTTATTTTTTAGACTAAAAAATGTCTAGCAATTTTAGTAACTATCAATGATTTTATATAATTCAACCAGACATCTCAAATGTTTTTAAATATTTAATAGTGACGTCCTCTACGTTAACATCTAGGCTGAAATTACCATAACCCCTTGTTAATTGAGTGTATTTTATCTGAATTACTTCTAATGTACACTCCTAATCTAAGTTTTGTAGATAGTCGATATTTACTGATATTTGCTGGCCAAACAAATAACTAACTAAATGTGCGTTAGTACGTCTGAATTTCTAAATCATAGCTTTTCAGGCATTCAGGCTTAAATATATTGAAATAAATTTCAAAAGCTACAAGAAAGATTTCCACAATTTATGAGACTGAAAGCATGAAAAAATAACTTCAGCTGAAAGTGCAGACTCCTTCAAGGTCAAGTGAATGGGAAGGGATGCATGCTAGATAGAAGGTATTTATTTCCTAATATATTAAAAAATATTTCTGAGTATCTCCTATGCCACAAGGGCTATGATGAGTTTTGAGTATATAAGTTAAGCTAAATTATGTTCTTCTCCAACAAAGAGCTTAGAGAAGTAAATGCAACATAGCAATACATTCCCCAAGTGTCATGGAGCACCTTGCAGGAATATGAAATTCATTGTTAGGGAATCTGAGAACGTTTTATTTGTAATGACACATCACATCTGAATTCCCAAGGATAGTTCAGATTAAGTTGCTGATGATGGAGAGGAAGGAGTTTTCTAGAAAAGTAATAATTTGGGGGTGAAAGAGATCATGAAGTCTGCCATGAGTGTGACATTAAGTCTAATAGCTTGAGTTCACTTCCCTTGATCAGTGGTAGTGAAAATGAAAGAAAATATAAGGGCAAATTATGAAAGAAGGGGTTGGTTGTTCTTAAGAACATTGTAATGCATTCTGGGAACATCAAGTTCAAGGAATTGAAGCAAAAACATTTTTAGAAAACAGATTATCTATTAGGAAAGACCAAATGGATTCATTATGGAAAATAGAGGGAAGGAAACCAGACGAAAAGCTAGAACAGATTTTCAAAGATATCACAGTAATTCCAGGAAGAGATGATAATGACCTAAACTACGGAGGTGGAATGAGAGATGAAAAAATAAAAAGTAAAAACAAAAACTATTTCCTTTTCAAATTTTGAGAATGGAAAGAGAAAAGAAGTTAGATAGACATACAGGCTGAGGGTATAGATGATGAGGTAACATGCATGTTTACAATGTAGAAAACTTCATGAATTAAAAATGACATTCCCTGGCATACAAATCATTAGAGGAGAAGAAGCAAAAATTTTTTAAGGGGAAGTAGGAGGTGTGGGGTATTACTAAAATTTAATTTCAGACATATTGCATTAGTCTGGCCTATATGTTAAACATTCAAATAGAAATATCCAGTGGGGTACAGCATATATGGGTATAAAGACCATGGGAAGAAACTACATTAGAGTTTTAAAGAGAGCAGATCTATGTAAACATGAAGGAGGTAAAGTCTCCATCTTTCTTTATGGCTGCATAGTATTCTATGGTGTATATATACCACAATTTATTGATCCATTCAATAGATGGAGCTGGAAAATATTCTTCTTAGCAAAGTATCTCAAGAATGGAAGAAAAAGTATCCAATGTACTCAACCCTATTATGAAACTAATTTTTAGCTATCATAGGAAAGCTATAACCCAATTTTAGCTCAAGAATACAGGGAAAGGGGAGAGGGACGGGGGAAGGGGGAGGATAGGTGGAGGGAGGGTGATTACTGGGATCACGCCTATGATTTATCCTATAAGGGTACATGTGAATCTTTCTAAATGTGGAATATAAATGTCTTAACACAACAACCATGAGAATGACATGAAAGCTATGTTGGCCAATTGGATGAAAGTATTTCAAATTGTATAAGGAAGCAACACACTGTACCCCATGATAGTATTAATGTACACAACTATGATTTAATAAAAATAAATAAATAAATAAAAAGAGCAGAGTTGTGATAAGTACTGTAAATTTAAAAGTAGACAGCATGGAGTGAAAACTATATAAGTGGTACAGCTTGGGGCAACAAATCCTGCAAATCTTAAAAAACGCAGAGGAATATAGAATTAAACAATTCAGAAATAAGACCAGTCTTCACAGTTGGAAGATTTTTTTTTTTTTTTCCTCACATCCCTGGAAATTCTGGCTGCAGAGTGAATGCTATGCTTGGTAAATCCAACGAAGTTCAATGCTCAAAAGGTGAGCGTATGGGACATGTTGTACCAAGGAGAGCCTTTTTCTATTTATAGTTACACTATACAGAAACTGGTCTCTTAATTTCTCCATCCTAAAGATGTTTATCAGTTGCTTAGTGAAGAAAGTTCATTTTTTAAACTTAAACCCAGTTTGTGTTGATGATTTTATCATTAATAATTACATTAAAGGTAACCAAATACTAAACAAATTCATGTTTTTAATAAATTGATTTAGCCATTAAAAAATGGTTTTGTACATACACAAAGTTTTTTTGTGTCTACCTAGTTCTTCACCCAAAAGAGCTACATCACGATATGGACATAGCTAGTGAATTGTATTTTTTAAGATATTTACTTCTGTCTTATTAATGAAAAACCAGTATCTGCCAAAAGAAATATAGGAAGAGGATCTTTAAAGACGAAAAATGGTGCAAAGTTATAAATAGTATTTTATTTTTTTGACAACAAAAATTAACAGTCATTTCTTACCAAAGTAAAGACTTGAGCCAAGAACATTGTATAACCTCAGGTTGGAAAAAAATTCTCCAATGTTTTGCTGGCTCTAAAATCCTATTGTTCTGATTCACCAGCATGAATGGCAGATAGTTTTTTCTATCATCTGTATTATACATGAATTTATAATTGCTTGCACTAAACTTGCAGAGACACTGTAAAAAAGAAAAAAGAAAATACATAACTATAGTCACTTTGACATTTTTATTGGCTTAAAAAAGGAACAGTAACATAACAGCCTGGTCTCAGAACGGAGAGATATTCATATGTTTGAGACTACTTTTAACCTCATGAACATTGTTTGAAATCTGCTGTAGAGAAAAATCATCATTTTGCATAATGTACTAGTTTGCTCCCACAGTCCCACAGACTGGGATGATGAGACAATAGCAATGTACTGTCACAGGGTTGGCTCTTTCTGAGAGCTGTGAAGGAAGGACGGGTTCTAGTCTCCCACCTTGCCTTCTGAATGGCCTTCTCCCTGCATCTACACATCGTTTTCCTCTGTCTGTAGCTGTGTCCTAATTTCTGCCTCTTCTGAGCATACCAGTAGTACTGGATTAGGACCCACCAATATACACATCTCATTTTAATTTGATTATCTCTATAAAGACCATAGTTTCAAACACACTCACTTTCTGAGATACTAAGGGTTAGGACTTCAATATATGTTGATTTCTGAGGGAGACCCAATTCAGCCCATGACACCCTACCCTCTGATCCTCCCAAATTCATGTCTTTCTTACAGAAATACATTAACCTTATCTCAAGGGATCCAAAAGTTTTAACGTACTTCTACTTTAGGCCCCAAATCTCACCTAAATATCAACTAACGCAAGTATAGATAAGATTGGAGGTAAGATTTACATTGAGTGATTCCCTGCTGGCTGTGAACCTGTAACAGCAGACATGATATATTTTTCCAAAGTGCAATGCTGAGACAGGCATAGGATAGATACAAAAAATCAGAAACTAGAAAGGTGTAATTGTTCCCAAGCAAGTCCCAAACCCCAGCAGGTCATTATGTTTTAAAGCTGGAGAATAACCCTTTGGCTGGAGTTTCTCTGTCCTCCATGATGACTGACCAGGATGGTGCTTCCTTCCCCCAGCTTGGGAGACCCTGACCTGGGCCTTAGGCCTCACTAACTGGAATAGGAGAAGATGACCCCATTCACGGGGCCTGTGACCTTGAGAAGGCACTTCATGAATTAAAAATTTGAACCATCGCTCACAGGGGACACTGAGTATGATTTTGTGTTTTGATACTCTACCAGGCGGTGTCCTCAAATGCCACATGTGGCCCACCCAGGACGTTTAGCCGGCCCGTGGGGTGTTTTTGATGCTTTTGCCTATCCTGCTTAGCAGCCGACTTGTCCCAGGCCCACAGTCCAGCCCTCCGACGGTCTGAGGGACAGTCAACTGGCTCCCTGTTTAAAAAGTTTGAGGACCTCTGCTTAGAAAAACCAGAGTATGTCTTAGAACCTTCAGCTACTTTTTAATGAAATTGGTCATTTGTCTTAATACAATTTATTACATTTTGTATTTGTTAATTGCATCCCTGTTAACATGTTCTCCTGTCCTTTCTGCTTTTTAAAGAATATATATATATTCTTTGACATTTATATATATATATGTGTATATATATATATATATTTCTTTGACATATATATATATATATATATTTTTTTTTTTTTTTGTAGAGACGGATTCTCACTTTATCACCCTTGGCAGAGTGTGGTGGCATCACACAGCTAGCAGCAACCTCCAACTCCTGGACTTAGGCATTCTCTTGCCTCAGCCTCCCGAGTAGCTGGAACTACAGGCACCTGCCACAACCCCTGGCTACTTTTTTGTTGCGGTTTGACCAGGGAGAGGTTTGAACCCACCACCATCAGTATATGGGGCCAGCACTCTACCCATTTAGCCACAGGCACCACCCCAAGAATATATTTTTAATTATTATGGGTGCATAAAAGTTGTACATATTTATAGGGTCCATAGATGTTTGAATATAGGCATGTGATGTGTAATAGCAGAATCTAGGTAACTGAAGTACCCATCACATCAAGCCTTTATCTTTTGTGTTAGAATACTCCATTTCTACTCTTTTAGTTATCTTAATGCACACCATAACCTACTGTTGACTATAGTCACTGTTGTGCTTTCCAATATTGTTTATCCGATTTGTATATTTATATTGGAAGCAGTGATGTTGATGGCCCTGACTCTGCAGTAGCCTAGTCTAATGTGTGTGATTGTGTCTTGGTTTTCAACAAGGAAAAAAAACCAATTTTTATTTTTTTATTAAGTCATAAACACATAGATCATGTATACATTAATGCATTTGGGGGTACAATGTGCTAATTTTAAATACAACTTGGAATGCTTACATGAAACTAGTTAATATAGCCTCACCTCATTACTTAATTGTTGTGTTAAGACATTTATACTCTATGCTTTATAAATTTGACGTGTACCCTTGCAATATGCACCATGGGCGTGGTCCCACCATTTTTTAATATAGAAATGCTGATAGGGTAAGGTTAGAAAATAAAGAAAAAGATTTGTGTTTGTGTCTTAAGCTAAGACTAAAACTGTTTAAAACATAAAAAATGTTTATGAAATAAAGGATAAAAAAAGAATTGCTAACTGATGCTGTTAAGTTGCTTCAACTTCCAGAGTTTTAGGGTTCTTATCTTAAAATATATATGATAATACCTCTAAGAAATTAAAATAAAGAAAATAATGTACTATGTCATGGACTTCATTGGAAGTCAATGTTATTATTAAGCGGGGTTATTTACTAAGAATTTAAGCCAGATGGATCTTAAACTTCCATCCATCCTTCAAATGCGTAGATACTTTAAGTCTTGTAAAATCCAAGACAGAAATCTCAGGCTTTTAAATAAGCTCTCTGATTTATTCACACCTACTTAGACTGGTATAAAACATCATTAAGGAAAGTACAGGTGATAGAGGAGACGCAATATACTGGATTTTAAGAAATTAATTTAAATATTTCTTTTCATATTAAACATCTTCCTAGAACATTCAAATTAATTGGATAAGGGAGACCTGAACATTGTCTCTATGTTCTGCCTGGAAAACAATCGCAAATCTACTCGGAGTGGTGCTCACTGTCTTCCAAGGACTTTTTAGGACTCTAGACAGAAAGAACATTCTCTCTTTTGCACTCAAATTATTCGAATTGCAGGGAGTATAGCATTCACTTATACAGCAGAATATAAAGGAAACAGCGAAGGCTATGGTTTCAGAAAGACAAAAAATAGAATTTTAACTCCATCCTAAAATAGCTGAGGGGTATAGAACATGCCTCTTTTGCTGGGTTTTAATAAAATCACTTAGGGAAGTGACGAGTGTGATATGGCCGTGTAGACTGCCCATGTGACATTAAGACAGCGACATAGATGCAAATTAGTGTGATGTAATTGGAAAGCACAGTACGGTTACTTTTGGGGGCACTATCCAACTTTTTCAAAAACTCAAATCTCAAGAAAAAAATATATAGAAGAAAGGCACAAGATGTCAAACATTCCTCTCTACCTAACCTATGGGGATAGTCACTGAAATAATGAAAACTTACATTTTTTCATAAGCCATGCTATTATCATTCTCTTTAGATTTTTTTCTGAGACAAGTTGAAGATGCATTTAAGAGCCTCAATATTTGCCTTCCATTTTGAAAATGGTGCATATTGCAAGGGTACCTGTCAAATCTTATACTGTACTTTTATACTCTAAAAGTAGAGTATAAATGGATTACCATAATAATTACGTGAGTGAGGTGAAGGCAATGTGAACCAGTTTGATATAAGTATTCCAAATTGTACATAAAGTCAGCACACTGTACCCCATAAATGCATTAGTGTACACAGTTAATAAAAAATTAAGAGAAAAAAAACGTAAAATTTATGAGTTAAAGTTTTCTCATTTTTTTATATCTAAACTCGTTTTTGTCTGTCAGAGGTTTTATGAAAATTGTGAAAGTTTTTTTTTTCTGGATTAAGCAGAAGGAAAAACCTGAACATTGTCTCCATGTTCTGCCTGGAAAACAATTGCAAATCTACTCAGAGTGGTGCTCACTTGGCACAGCCCCACGTTTGCTCATCTAGTCGGTGGAATTAATTAGCAGCAGCATGCCCATCTGGGGAGCCAGGCCTACTCAGCCACAGGTAAGTATTTACCTAGAGTGTTAGATTTACTTCATGTTTATTTTATCAGGAAATACGATGGTTTTCAGCATGAACTCTCTACCTGTTTTTCATCATTTTGTCATTTAACGATATAACATTTTCTAGTTCACTAAAGCATGGTGAATGCATTATACGATAACATGGTTACTTTCAGCAACTATAATATTCTTCCCAGACAGAAACTTTTTTCATGTATATCTGAGTAATTCAAGAAGAAAGATGAGCTTACTTATACATTAGGGGGAAAGCATTTTTTTTTTTTCCTGGAAGCAAATGAGAAGAAATTTTTCTAAAACTTACAGAAAATAATGGGCGATGAGCCTAAAGGAAAATTTGGCAATGTTTAATGAAACAAATTATGGAAGAAAATCCTTTTTCGGTAAGGTTAAGCCTTCGGGTGGAAGGAAAAAAATCACTTGGGTGAGGGCTTCTCAAGGTTAAGTAAGTAAGTTAAGAGGAAGGCTGTGATCAAAAACAATAGAATATCAGAACAGAAATCAGAAAAGCTAAGCCTAATAGTACCTTAGTCACTTTGTTATATTTCAAGGTTTATGACATTGACTCCACATACAATAATTGCATTATCTTATATCCCGCTCAGCATTCACTAGTAATTCTATTTGTGAGTTTGAGAAAGCCATTAGATATTTGAATATAATAGCTAGTCTTATGATGTCATATAATATTTAAAAATAAATGAGATAGATAATTGCAGTGACTATGGTATGAAAACTATTAAAAATAATTATATATATATATATTTTGCATTACATACATAATAGCATTAATTATATTTTATGCTTATTTTGAGACAATAAGAGGTTTGCTGGAAGGTGCAAAAGTATACGGGGGGATCCCAGTCACCCCTTAACCAGCCTCCCCCAATAGTAACATCCTGTATAACACTGGTAAGATATTAACATCAGGAACCTGACATGGTACAATCACAGTTTATTTAGACGTCACCATCTTCACAAGCACACCTTTGTGTGTGTATAATTCTATCCAGTTCTATCACATAAGTGTCTCCACCATGCAAATGCAGAGCTGGGCCATCATTTAAAGGCTCAGTCTTGCTACCCCTTGATAGTCACAATTCCATCCCACCTCCAAACCCCATTCTCTAATATCTGGAAACCAGCAGTATATTTCCCATGTCTCTCGTTTTGTTCTATCAAGAATGCTATGTGAATAGAATACATATATAGTATGTAACCTTTTAAAATTAGCTTTCTTTTTATTACCTTGATATCTGTACAAGATTTTGTCTATACCAAATAGTGTTTTGTTTTCTTTTTTGAGACAGAGTCTTACTATGTCGTCCTCGATAGAGTGCTGTAGCATCACAGCTCACAACAACCTCAAACACTTGGACCCAAGTGATTCTTTTTCCTCAGCCTGCCAAGTAGCTGGGACTATGGGTGCTCGCCACTACACCCAGCTATTTTGTGCTGCAGTTGTCATTGCTGCCTAGCTGAACAATGGGCTGGGTTCGAACTGCCAGCCTCAGTGTATGTGGCTGATGCAGTAACCACTGTGCTACAAGGGCCAAGTCCAATTGTGTCTTTTTATTGTTGAGTTGCATTTCATGATGTGAATGTACTGCAGTTTGCTTAACCAATCACCAGTTAAAGGACATTGGCTTTATTCCCAGTTTTTTCTTCTTATTAATAGGGATGCTATGAAGAACCTTCTGTATCTTCAAGTTCTGCATCTGCAAATTCAACTATTTGCTGATGGAAAAATTTTGACTTTTACAAAGATACAAATATTTCACCCTTCACAAAAATTAACCCAAAGTGGACCACACTTACATGGGAAATGTAAAATTATAGAACCCCTAGAAGATAATCTGGAGGAAAATCTAGCCAATCTTGGGTTTGGCAATGACTTTTGGATGTGACATCAAAAGCATGATCCATGACAAAAATAAGTGATATGCAACATTTTATTAATATTGCCAAGTTCTGCCTCATGAATCTAAACTGACTACTAGCATACATACAACTGTTCTCATTGGTATGTATTCTACTGAATTGAAAACTTACACCCACACAAAATCTTTCAAACAGATACTTATAGATTATAAAACTTTATTCATATTCGTTAATACTTGGAAGTAATAAAAGTGTCCTTCAATGAAGAGGATGAATAAGTACATTATAGTACTCCCAAACAATGGGATATTATTCAGCAGAAAAAATACGGTACCAAGCTATGAAAGAATCTTAAATATTACTAAGTGAAATAAGCCAATCTGAAATGTATATTTAATACATATTTCTAAGTGAAAGATTCCAAGCAGAAAAGTCTAAATACTAATCATTCTACATCATAAAATTCATTAAAAGGCAACATTATGGAACAGTAAGACATCAGGGATTAGTAAAGAGGAAGGGATGAACAGCCAGCACAGGGGATTTGTAGGGCAGTGGTAGCGTTCTCTGGGATACTGTATAGTGGATATGTGTCTTTATACATTTGTTAAAACCAACAGAATTTACAGCACTAACAGTCTGGAAGAGTTTTTCCTACATTTTCTTCATGGTTGTTTACTGTTTCGAGTCTTATCATTTATGTCTTTAATCCGTTTTGAATTTTTTTTAATTTTGGATTATTTTTGTATACGGAAAGAGACAGGGATCTTGTTTCATTTCCCTTCATGTAGCTATCCAGTTTTTCCAGCACCATTGATTGAATAGAGCTTCCTTTCTCCATTCTATGACTTTGTCTTGTCTAAAATCACTTAGAATGGCAATTATTCTTAAAAGATAGATATTGGTGCAGATATGGCAGAAAACAAACACTTATACGCTATTGGTGGAACTGTGATTTAGTACAACCTTTGTGGAAAGAAGTATGGAGATTCCTCAAAGAACTAAAGGAAGACCTACCATTTGATCTAGCAAACCCACTACTGGGTATCTACCCAAGGAAAATAAGGCATTATATCAAATAGACACTTGTGGGCACCTGAATACTTATTACAACATAATTCACAATTGCAACGATATAGAATCAGCCTATGTACTGTGTATGTACACACACACACATACACACACACACACAATGGAGTACTACTCAAGCATAAAAAGAAATGAAATCATGTATTTTTAAACAACTTTAATGGAACTGGAAAACATTATCCTAATCAAAGTATCTCAGGAATGAATAAACAAATGCCAAATGTTCTCCCTAATAAGTGTGAGCTAACTGAGGGTCATATAGTGCTGGAAAGGACATGAGGATCTAAGAAGCAGGCAGGGGAGTTAAACCTACTGTCAGGTGCACCATACACTGCTCTGGTGACCCCGACTGCAGCAGTATTCACGTCATCCATCTAACAAAAACAAAAACATCCACTAAATATTTTACAACAAAAAATAAAATAAAATAGACATTGATTTTCACTTTTTCTGAGTATATTTTAAATCTTAGAGTCCTAAAAAATAACAGTAAAACTCAGCAATATGCTTTTCACAATGGGGCCAGCAGTGATATATGTTCAATTACACATTAAGTTATTGTGATGGATTATCTGCATCCAAAACAATGGCAATGATGGAGTGAAAGAGCGAGTGTGGCCACAGAGCGGAGGAGTGGGCAGAGATGACCCTGTCTGCTGAAGGTAGGAAAGCAAGGTGTACCACCAACGTCAATTTTTAGGATGCCCCGCTATCCCAGTAATTTCTTAGAAGCTTTAGCAATAGCAAACCCTAAATGACTTGTTTGACACAAAAACAAACCTGAAAAAATGAAGTCAGACAAACAGCACTGATTTTAATAATGTCTGTTCATTAGAGAATGAAACAGAGGTCGAGTTGCCAGATGTCCTTTTGAGACTTTTCAGACAAGTCTCAAACTTTTCATCCTCTCTTGCATTCTAACATTCCCTTTAGTATGTATATCTGTGGTGCAGAGTAAATTTTCTCTTCTAAGATTGTTTTTCTAGAAAGTACTGTTTATATTCTAATAGGATAAAAAGTTATACATTCTCCAAAATACTGGAAATGAATTAAACAAACAAACAAACAAAGCTGGTGTCGAAATGTCAATAATATGTTCTCAATTGCTTTTCCTTCTTACTTGTGGATGAAGTACTAGTAGGAAGTGAAGCCATTTTAAACCGTGGGTTTTAAAGATTTATATTCACCACTTAAAAGATACCACACCGATAGGCAGCCAGATCAGTAAATCTTGTCCAGTTCTTAACTGTAGGCAGACAAATCAATGTACGGAGAGAAAAATACTGTACTGGCAGGTGCGTTCAATAAATTTAAGTGTGAAAAGAACTAGGACTCTGTGGGTTTACTTAAAAATCATTCACTTTCCTATCTTCTTTAGACATTTATATTTCTAATATTATAATAAGGCAATTTCAGATTATGAACATGTTGGGTAGAACTCTGCAACCTCAGGCCCGGGTTTCTTGTTTGCTTATTTATTTTGGGGAGGGCGTCCTTCAAACTGTGTTAGGAAATGAATATGAGTGGTTAGGGGTACAAGATGTTCTTTGCTGTTGGCCGTATTCTTACCACTGACCACTCACTCTTTTCTGGTCAGCCTTCTCGATAGTAGACCCACTACTAGGGGAGGCAAAGCAGCGGCAGTCGTAAGGGGAAAAAAAGTAACAAAATGTCCCTGTGATGTCATCTGGTTATTATAATACAGGCAGTGATTTATCAAAAATTAGAGGTACCCAAAATTCAAAGATTACTTGATAACTCCTGTAGCTGGGCAGATACCGATTGGTAGTTTCTGTTCAAAAGTTTACTAAGTCATTGCCTTCAATTATTCCTGCAAAACGTGCTTGGGAGTTTGCAGGACTCATTGATTTGAAATCATTAAAATAAGTCTTTAAAAATGAGATTGGGATCTATTCAGTTCTTTGCTACTCTTACCTGATAAATTTGTGATTATGACATTTTTTATGTCAAATATGGACTCAGTATACAACTTTTCCTATATGGTATACAGAGGTACACTGCCTCTTATATTTAATTATATTAAATATAATTATAATATAATATAAATATAATTAATATTATATTATTCTGAGAAATGTGCCATTCTCTGACGAGATCAGAAATGGAGTTCTTGTTATATTATCTCATTTTGTCATTGGGACTCTTACCTTTCCTTAACTTCAGCATCATTAAATACTTCTCAACTCTCCTTCTTGGAAACGTTCTTGTCTTGATTTATCACCCTCATTCATCTGCTTTAGGTCTTATCTGTCTCTTTGTTTTTCTCCTTCCGTCTCGTGCTCAGTTTTTTCCTGACCATTTTTTCTACCTGGATTGGGTCTATCCAGGGTGCTGTTTTATTCTCCTTCATACGTTTTTCTTAGGAGACTTTCACACTTTCGTCTTTAGGAGCCATCTGTGTGTTTATGAGTCCCAGAATTCTATCTTCAGCCTCCCTTTGAATCATACTCCTAGTGGACAACTTCTTGGTTTTGCCTCAGCAGCATGCCCAACTGAACAAATGCATGATAATTTATTGGTTTGCTTCTATATTTTGATCTATTTTTCCTCTTACAATGTTTTTGTCACTTTTTCCTTTCCATCCTAGTTTAAACCATGACTTTCTCTTACCATCCTAATGTATTTGCAGGAATTCTAACATGCTATTTTTTTTAATCTTTTGCCTTTTAACTTTATTTATTTGCAAATAATTGCCAGAAGAATGAGAAACATTGTTTAGTAATTTCTCTTTGATCTTAGAATAAATAAAAATCTCTTAATATGACTGCTATGGGTTCAATTATGTCCCTCCAAAAAGATATACTGAAGTCCTAATCCTCAGTATCTCAAAACATGACTATATTTAGAAATAGGATGTTTGCAGATGTAATTAGCTAAATGGAAGCCATGCTAGAGTAGGGTGGGCCCTTAATCCTGTATGACTGATATCTTCCTGAAAAGAAGTCCACATGGAGAGACAGACTTTGTTTCAGAAGCCTCCATGCATACCAAACTGGGATAGGATTTGTGTACAACCTGCAAGAATATTCTGGAATACTTTACATCATCTCTAGATTACCTGTAATATCTACTACAATGTAAATGTTAAGTAAATAATTATATATTATATTTTTAAGTATTTATTTATTAGTTTTTGAATAACTATATTCTATCTACAGTTGGTTGACTCCACACATGTGGAACCCCAGGAAATGGAGGCTGGTTCTATCTGCAAGCCAAACAACACTGCTATTGCCAACTCGGAGAAACTCAAGGAAGAGATTCTCCCTCAGAACCTTTGGAAGAAAAACCCTGATTTTGAATTTCTAGATTCCAGAATTGTGACACGGTAACTCTTTGTTGTTTAAGCTATGCAGTTTGTGGCACGTTATAATAGAGACCTTGGAAATTAATACTGTACAGTGCCTTGGGATTCTTCCTAATAGACAGTGTCTGCCTTCCTTTCAAACCTCATCTCCTAGTCCTCTCCTTCCCTCCGCTTCCCCAGCTTACCTCAGGGCATCTGCCTGGGCTTCCAGCTCACCCCCATCCCACATGTTCTTCTCCCACTCTTGGGCTAATGCAGATGTCACCTTGAATGTGACCTCTTCAGAAGGGCCTTGATTCCTCTGTCAACTCTTTCAATAGAGGAACTCATTTTGTAATCCTATATTTATTTATCTGTAATTTGACTATATGTATTTCCTCTTTAACTTATTTGACCAGGAAAGAAACCTTGTCCTGATACCTTGTAGGACTCGGACTTAGCACTGTGCCTAGAAAACAGTCTTGCTCAATCCAGTAATGAATGAAAGTCAGTTAAGTCATTTAAAAATGGATTTGAAAAAGTTAGTGGGAAGCTGGCTGCAGAAGGCAATGCTAATGGGGAATACTTTTAAACAAAGATGACCTCCATTCCCTGTAACTTGTGTGTATTTACAAATAAGTTTCCCCGAAAGAATGCACAAATACAGAAGATCCAGAAGTTCCTGAAATACCCATCATTATTATCCTCAGAATAATAATAGTTTCTGACCCCATTTGTGTCTTTTCCCAGCCACAAGTGAAGATTTGTACCTGATTGTCTTAATCTACGCAGACTTTCAAAATTAACATATACATTGTTACTTTCAAACTAAGAATTCTAAAATGAAGGTCAAATTATTTAAGGGCAGTCTCTGCCATTTTTTAATTTTTGTCCTTAACTATAGATTTAATCCCTTACGGCCAGTGTCTACCTTGATGAAATGGAGCTGCTAAGGACTGACCTCCTTTCTCCCAGGATTGCAGTGAGCATTCATTGGTCATTAGATGTATTTCCTTCTGTGTAAATTGAAATGAGTCAGTGCACTTAATAGTTGAAAGAACTCTTGAGGTGTGGACAGTGAAAAAATGTGGTCTAAATAGAAAACCATATTTTGCTAAGCTGATACAATCAGTCAGATACACAGTATTGCCTTAAATTTTCTGTTCTCCAAAAATTTTCTAGATACTCACATGTATAAATTTAGTCTGCTGTTTTGAGACAACTATTAAATGACAGCATAAACTTCAAAACATTTTAACATAAAAGAAGTTTTAAAGTTCCATGGGAAGTAAATTAATCTGAGAAATATAGTTATTTACAGGTTTGCCTATAGACATAGTCTTCCTCAAAAAGTTCTGGGCTCCCTCCCACTCCCTGTACCTTCTCACCTCTGATTTATCTCTCTGCCACTACTGCTAAAATTTGGGAAAACAAACATCCAAAACAACCAGTAATGTAAAATCTGTCACCTTGAACATTTCACACTTGGTGTGACTTATCAGACAACTCAGTGTAAGGAAACACTGCTATGAAATGATAAGCCATAGGCTACATTCCATAAATAGATTGTAAAGGATTATTACGTCTTGGTGATGCTGGTGAGGATTAAACGAAATCACATATATAAAGTCCTTCACCTAATCCTTTCTCACAGTAAACAGAGAATATGTGGTAGATCATTTAATAGCTCTTCTCAAATTTAGAGATTGGGCTAGCCACACACACTGTGTATGACATGTATAGAAAGCTCAAGAGAAAATACGGCATTTTTTCCCTACAGTATAAGTGTTTCTTGATGGCAGGTAATAGAAAACATAGGCACCTGTTTACTGTAGCAGAAAGTGTACATCCTGCAGATATTTAGGATAAACTGTGAAATTTGTAAAGCATGTTTCTGTGTCCACCTGTCCAAGCTTCATTGGGTGGTCTCTGGCCCAAGTTGGAGCATTTTTTGGAACTCTTAAGGCTCAGTTCACATTGAATTTGTGTCCATAAAACCTATCAATATGAAATTTCTAATAATTGTATGAATTCCCACAACTCCAAAAAGACTCTGTGCCTTACTTACAGATAAAGAATCGGATACAAGTCTATTCAGCATGCTAAAAACATTGTATTCATCTTTAAACACGATGACTTACAGATTTTTATTATAATTGGGTAATATGCAGAGAACAAAGATTTTGAAGTCAATCTCAGTCAGTCGGATAATTGACATGCAAATATAAGATTTCTTTCTTTCTTTCTTTCTTTCTTTCTTTCTTTCTTTCTTTCTTTCTTTCTTTTTCTTTCTTTTTTTTTTTTTTAGAGACAGTGTCTCACTTTGTCACCCTCAGTAAAGTGCTATGATCTCACAGCTCACAGCAATTTCCAACTCTTGGGCTTCGGCGATTCTCTTGCCTCAGCCTCCTGAGTAACTGGGAATACAGGCACCCGCCACAATGCCTGGCCATTTTCTTGTCGTTGTTTGGCTGGGGCTGGGTTTGAACCTACCACCCTTGGTATGTGGGGCCAGTGCCCTTAGTGCCCTACTCACTAAGCCACAGGCACTGCCCCAAATATAAGATTTCTTACCATTTCAGGGATTATGTTCCCATGTATTTAAGAAACACACTAATAGCTGCCTGGAAAGATCAATGGTACAATTTAGTAAAAAGCCTACCAAAACAGTAGATACATAGCAGGCCCATAAAAATAATAGACATATTATTCTAAATTTTTCCTGTGAATAGGATTGTGCATATCTAAACTTAAAAAAAAAGATAAATTTTTCTAAAAGTACAATTATAAGTTGTTCTAATTTATTTCTAATGGTGATGACTAGCTTTTAAATATTAAACTAACTTTTAAAATAAAATCATCTTTGTCTTCCATTTATTTCAATTACTATATCTAGGGTAAGACAAAAAGTTGCTTCTTTGGGGATCTTCTCTCTCTGGAATGAAGTAATAAATAGGTAGAGATTTTAACTGTTGTTTAAAAATGAAGGTAAAATATGAATGTTCTACTTCCTGTAATTGATTACATTATCCTTTAATGTGTCTGGAACTTAGCCAACGCTTTAATTTGAACTCCTGAATTTGATTTAGTTTTAAGGATACTTATGATACTTGCTATCATAACTTCAGGGTTTTTTTTTTATGTTTAGGGCTTATTCATCAAAATAATGTTCTTGGCACTATATGTGCTTTGAAGATCTGAAGACCAATTCCTAGAAATATCTAAAATGTTTTTGAGTGTTTACATTCAGAATATGACCGGGAATAGTTGATTGACTATTCAAACTACAGCCTCAAACTCCAAGTTCAAAGATCACCTTGGCATCCATTCATTCTCTCAATTTAAGGCAGTTGGCTGTGGTGGAAGGATCACCAGCCCTGGAGACAAAAGACTCAGGATGGATGGCCCTGTCTATGTGACCTCTAGTCCCTGAAGTTAAATTACCCATGAAATAAGTTAAAAAGTCTACTCTTTTCTTAGCGGGCTGACATGGCTAAATGATAAAACACATTTCAAGGATTTCAAAATGCAATAAAGTGAAAACTATTCATATACAAATATTTGTTGAATATCTACTGTGAGGGAAACCCTGGGGGAAGAGGACAATTTGGGTGAATTGATGGCTGCAGCCCATGTGCAGTCTGGTATAGTAGCAATGGTCCGTGAAAACCTAAACTTCACTTTAGAAAGGAATGTATCCTGAAGGAATGTTAGTGACTTGGCAAATTCTAATAATACAGTGTCACCTTTAATATGAAAAACGTGATGATCTTTACAAATTGATTTTTTTTGAAAGATGATCTTAAACTGACTAAAAAAATCACACACCAGTTGACCATAAAAAATTGTAAACTGAACAAAACCAAAATAAAGATAGCTAAATTCCTGGCAGAAGAATAGGAAATTTTCTCTTTCTTCTCTGTACTTCTTCCTAACAGTGTCATAATAATGCTCTCCACCCTGCCAACGTTTTCTTAGGCCTGTGTTCTGAAGACAGGCACAGATAAAGCACCCACTAAGTTCAGACAAGTTATATAGAATTTATAGCTTGAAAGGACCAGGGAATGCTTAATGGCTTTTATGCCATGGTTTGAAGGAAGAGATAGATTTGTATATGAATAGATATTGGTAGTTTGAGAATATTTTTGCAGGGATTGACAATGCCGGTGTATTCAAAATTCCAAGTCAGTGTTCTGTAAAACCCTTCAAAGTAAATTGGCCAGAGGACTTAGATTCCAAACTTGATGGAGAAGGCTCCTTTTTACTACATTGTTTTTTTTCTTTCTAAAATTTTTATTAATTTCAGACTTCAGTAATACAGTTTTTACTTACCCCCTCTGGTTCATTGTTGCCTCTGTCTCATCTGAGATAGAGTAGCAATATATAACTTCAGAGGAGAGAAAAACAGGAATATTTTAGAAGAGTGCACACTGGTATATTTTCCAGGACATTGGTGAAAAATGCCTTTCTTTAGAAAATAAATTATAACACTTACCAATATTTAAGTAATATATGCTCATTCTAAACTACAGAACTTAAAAAAAATAAACACCTATAGTTCTACCAATTGCAATTAAAATGTGTTTTCATCTTTACCCCAACTCTACAAGTTACACATTGCTCACTGTGTCTTATAGTTAAGAAAAGTGATGCACAGAATTTGTAAGCTCAGGCTTCTCTGAGGTGACACTGGAGCTGGATTTGGCTGGGGAGTGCGGTAGAGCTGTTCAATGTGTGTGCCAGTTCTCTGCAGAGCACTGCATGGTGTGGTAGGCGCACAATAAGTATTTGATAAATGGGTGCCAGCTTGTTTTTATGGGACTAGGAATGTGACTCCAGAGAGCAGAAAATGTATAGCTTTTATTCAACCAGAGTTTGGTCTCAATCACAGCTTTCTTAGCTTTAAGGGGTTCACTTAAATTCAAGCCCCAATTTCTTCAACGTAAAATGGCATATGACATTAGCCTAAAAGTAAAGCTGTGCAGACCCGTAGAATGTCTATAAATGCATGGCCCTAGATTCCCCATGCGGTACTTGGTAAATGGTGGATTTTGTCATTGACGTGCCCACCACTTGAGGCACGTTCTATCTCTTTGATCTGTGGTCGATGGGGTAAAAATGAAAATCCATTTAAATATGTAATTGGTAAAACAACACACGACTTTTTAACGTTCTGTAGTTTCCCAGTGTTTTAGTAGTGTCTCCAGGATAACACTCAAACTCTGCAAAACAGCACATATTTTATGTGCAAATACAGCAAAACATCATTGTAAGGTAAATTAGACCTGAGATTCCACCTTAAATTACCTGAGCATATATAAGATTCTCTTGCAAGGAGTTCAACAATTATTATTTTAATAGTATTTTACAGTTTACAGAGAATCAGGAAGAGTGGAAATTAATGTTAGTCAAGCTAAGACGAAGGTGTTACCCCTGAGGGAAGCTTTAAGACTTAGGATTGCACCACTCAGCATTCTGTACTAACTCTGGGAAATGTAGGAGGGTATTCGATTGAAACTCATTAAATTATTCTACAGGAAAAAAACATTATTTGCCTTTTTCTCCTGCAGTTAGGTAACTTAAAGGTGAATAAAACATATGATTAGTGTTACCTCTTCATACTAGACAGAATATTCCCAGATGAATTTAGATATAGAAAGATTGTGAATATGATTGGTGATATGAGTAGAATGAGTAAAATTCCATATTTGCATGTAATATATTGAGTATCTATCAATCAGTTATCTATCTATCTATCTACCTTCAATTTTTTTATCTACCTTAATTGTTTCAATATGATGTTGCACCCCAGCTGTGCTTCTTTCTGAATGGATATTCTTCTTCTTCCTAACCATTGGTCTAAAACAGTGGTTCTCAAACTTTGGTGTCTGTCGCAATCACCTAGAGAACTTGTTAGCTAGTTTATGACTCAGTAAGACTGGGATGTGGTCCAAGAAGTTTCATTTCCAACAAGTTCTCAAGCGATGATCATGCGGCTGGTCTTATTCAAGGACCATAAATGCTTAAACTCACTTTTCCTACAACGATTACCAATCAAATTCACCACATCATGGGAATGACAAAATAGATTAGGAAAAGATACAAGATGGAGACTGGATTTTTTTAAATTGAATTTTATCTAGTAAGTAGCTGCGCCATCATGGGCCAATCCCTTCCACTGTCTTATAGTCAATTCCTTCATATTTGAAATGTATAAGAAGGAGAGAAAATTGATGGATATTTAGTGCTCCATTTTAACAAAGAAGGAAACTTATACAAAGTATTTGTGTAACACCCACCACAGTATAGCCAGTAGGTAACCTGTTAGATTCCAACACAGGTCTGTCCTACTCTGAATTTTAACTCCCCCACATTCTTCCACAGCTTATTACACTAAGGAACAGAGCTGAGTGATTGTATAGAACACAATCACCTTTGAATTTTGGGGTTTTAATTATTGCAGATGGTTAGTCTTAGGCAAAGTTAAAGGAAAGTTTAATAAAGATATGATATTAAAGTAACTATCAATGCTATATTCCCTATACTAAAACCTGCTATGTGCCAGGTATCATAGAAGATATCCTTATCTAACATGATATATGATATGATACGATATGATACAATACAATTCTTATCTCCATATGGGGACCTTTCTGGGTGAAAGCATATTCTTCCAGTTCATTCTCTCATCAATCTAGTTTACTCTCCAAATTTTATTTGCCCCTACCCCAAGTTATGCTGTTTACCTATCGCTTATCCGTTTTACGTCTCTCTGTCTTGAATGGAAGATTAATGGGAGTCAAAGATCTTACCTGAATCTTTGATTTTTATCTCCACCCACTGATACATAGCACCCTGGAACACAAAAATAGACCAATCAATGTTTATTAAATAAACAACAAAAAAGAAATATTATTCTGTAAATATGACTACTTAGGCTGATAGAGTGGAGATGTCATCTTAAAGTTCTATATCAATTTAGGTTTATTTTGCCACCATGGGAATAGCCTACATGGCTTCTTAAAGGCAATGAAGCAAGGCTTGCACCCCAAAGCACTGTTTTTAATGATATTCTACACTCTCCAAAAGCACCAGAATTCTAACCACTACATTTCCAAGTTATAAATTTACATAGTGAATTTTTCTACACATGACCAAATATCTCATAACATTTTAAGGAAATGTGACTAAAGATATAATAGGTCCTGATAGCAGATCCCTGTTAAAGTTCAGCAGTAGTTTCCTCTTTAGACAGTTTTGAATTTGTTTTCATTGTTTAATCACCAGTCTCCTACTAATTGGGGTAGAAAGAAATGAGCTTCGGTATTAGAAGAGCTGGTGTTCAACGCAGTTATTTTTCTTACCTCCTTGTATAATGTGTTTAGATGGCTGAATCTGGCCTCTGTCACTTACTGCCTGAATGATTTTGGCCAATCCATTTAACCCATATGTACTTTGATTTTTTTATTTTTAAAATATTACTAATAAGAACCAAGCACGGTGGCTCACACCTATAATCCTAGCACTCTGGGAGGCCAAGGCAAGTGGATTGCCCTGAGTTCACAGGTTCAAGACCAGCCAGAACGAGAGTGAGACTTCATCTCTAAAAACAGCTGGGTGTTGTGGTAGGCACCTGTAATCTCAGCCACTTGGTAGGCTGAGACAAGAGAATTGCTTGAGCCCAAGAGGGTGAGATTGCTGTGAGCTATGACACTACAGCACTCTATCAAGGGTAAAAAAGTGAAATTTTTTCTCAAAAAAGAAAAGAAATTACTACTAATGTGTCACTCTTTGTATGTTCTGAGAGTTAGCTCAGATAATGCAAATAGAGCTTTCACACAGTCTTTCCTTGCTGGATGAAAAGTTAGCTGTAGATTTTATTTATGGGAATAGGACTTCCTTACCTTTTATTTCTTGTTCCCTCTTTATCTCATTTCTTTTTCTTTATTAGGTTTTTAAAATAAATAATAGTGATAGTAATAAAACCTTTCAACAGTCTTTATTTTACCAGAATAGAAAACAAAGCACACACGAATTACTTCAGGAAAAAATTGGTAAATCCAGGATTCCAATTCATGTCTTAATCTAATACCTCTCAGCCATGATAAACTCTTCCTCCATATTATTCTTCGTAGTTTTGGGGTAGTGCTATTGTTCTCTGTCAACACATCTTATTTTATCAAATATGTTGAACTGTGACTTGGTAAGACCTGATAAATCTCTCCAAAGGCTCTTGATTTTACCTGGCTTGCTTTAATTAGATTGCACAGAATAATATTGGCTAACGCCTTTCCTCCTGGGTTGCAATTAACTTAATTTGAAGTATAATTCAGTCTTAGTGGGCTTTTGATCTGTAAGTGTTATTTGCTCAGGCCATCTAAATACTCATTGATCTGACAGTTACTGAGCAGCAATTAGAACCAAGGTCATTCTCTTCTATTAATTTTAACTGCTTTATTGTTTTTGATAAAGTGGGCAAGAGTGGATGCTAATCTGTTTTCTATCTGACAGAAAGGATCTTCATGAGGATAAAGTAGTAGTCAGAGCAACTATATTTTCAAATAAATAAACGTTCTTTTGTTATAAATCCTCTCGAGGTAGTAATAAATCTCGGCATTCTTTACTCTCTTCTCTTAATGTAAAAATGAGTATACTACCTAAGTTTGTGTGTGTCCTGAAGACCTACAACTGTCCTGTGCAGTCAGATTATTGATCGTATGTTCTGACTGATTGAAGACACAGATTCTCTGCTTCTGCACTGTGAAATTTTGAGCCAGGTAATTCCAGGTTTCGGGTGTTTGTCCTGTACGTTGTAGAAGGCTCCCATTATCCGTGGTCTCTACCGACAGGATGCCAGTTTCACCCACCTTCTAATTGTGACAACCACAAATATCCGCAGATATTGTCACACATCTCCTGGGGGACAAAATTACCCCCAGGTGGGAATCACTGGCTTAAACTCTACAGAGGTTAATGAAAAACTCTTGCTCTAAATGTATGTATCCATTTACCTAGGAACAGGTGTATTTAAGAAAATGTTATGTGAAATTTTCTATGCATATATCTGTATGAGAATAAATAGAGTGTAACCTTATATTTACATCTTATCTTTAACATAGTGTATGCAAACAAAAAGAAAAAGATTAACTTCATCAAATAGGGAAGAGACAACGTATCTCTTGTGTGTGTTCAGTAACACACTTGACATTGTCACATATGTTAGCATATTTAATTTTTATGTACACACCAAGACTTATGAATTTTTTGCTCCATTTTATAATTAAGAAAATCATACTTTATCATTACAAGTCCAAGGAAACCCACCATACTAGTGTCAGAGCTTAAATTCTAATTCTTATCTGTGTGATTTCAAACACTCTGCTTTTTATGTTAAATCACATTAATGCAATTGGGTAAAATATAAATGAGTCGGAAAGACTCTGTGAAGAAATAGATTTTTTAAATTTAAAAAACAAAATATGCAAAATTCGGTTTCTCATAACCACAACCTAATGAACTTATGCCTACATGAGTATCAGTTGTGTGTGGAGTAATAAGACTTGAGTGGTTTAGACATATTATATTGGTTATTTTTAGTTGGAACTGATATTAGATGATATGGTTTTGAAGAGTTATAAACTGTTCAGCTATTAACAATTTATAAAAAATAAATAGTGCCCCGCATTTATATGTGGTCGATGCATACAGGCCTCATATTAGGGAACTTTTTAAAACTCATAGATGACTTCTGCTTTGAAAGAAAATAGCATGTTACATTTTATTACATCCTTTTGCCTGAGAATGTAAAGGGCTTTGTTTACCTCAAAGTATAGAAAGTACTTCTTTCACTAGGAGAATAGTGGAAAGAAAACAGCCAGATTTCTGCCACTTTGTCAGAGTTTGTGAATCGAACATGAGTGTTCACACAGGTACCCAGGGCAGAGATTCAGGAGCCTGATGACTTTGAAGAAGGAAGAATTCCACAAAACTGTCACAGCCAGCAGAATAGCTACATGTGGGTGCGGTATACACAAGGCTAGGATTTCGGTAAGTGTTCTGTTCTCTGACCCCTTAAAAATACCAGGCATATCTCTCTCTCTCTCTCTCTCTCTCTCTCTCTCTCTCTCGCTGGATTCGAACCCGCCAGCTCAGGTGTATGTGGCTGGCGCCTTAGCAGTTTGAGCCACAGGCACCGAGCTCATTTTTTTCTTCTTAAGAAAATATTTACCTTATTACTCTGGGACTGTTTGGGGGGGGGGAAAAAAAAACAACCAAGAACATAGATTTAGAACGTATATTTAGCAATAGACAGTAATTCAGAGACTTCATCCTTTTTGTTATGGGCAAGGAAATGGATACCAAGAAGGAGAAATACACTGCACAAATTTGCTAAAAAATTGTAAAATATGCTACTGTAGGATGGCATATTTAAATCAACATGAAAAATGTTTTAATGAGAGATGTCACCCACCTCATACAGCACAGTATTTGATTTGCAGATTCAACTTTATGCTCTATTTACTATTATATGAAAGTCTATTGCCTGCTGCATGTCATATTCTTCAGAAATTTCTAGAGAAATAAAAATAAAGCCCACTGTCTCCAACGGAGCGGGGATAACAGCTACATATCACCAGGTGGGGAAGCAGCTCTGGGAATCCCAGAAGGCAGGGATTATAACACAGAAATCTTCCTGGCAGAGGCAGCACTTCCCCTAAGAGTTCAATTATAAAAAGAGTGAACCATCCACATTGTACATAACAGATATTAAAAAAAAAACATAGATTTATAACATATATTTAGCAAAAAACAGGCAGAAGGATTGGTCCCAAAGGATAGAATGTCAAACCAGGCTTTGAGTAGCAAGGAGTTCAAACTTTAAAGAGAAAATACTTTCTCAGTTGGGAGAGATGATAAGTGCAAATGAGCTGTCAAAGAGGATGATCTTTCAGGACTAGTCTTGTTCAGTGAACACTGTGGTAAGTACTTTCCTAAGTTCTTTTTTGTCCTTCACGGTACTCTACCAGAGAGAGATTTCCGTTTCTGTGTTAAAGGTGAGGAAACAGAAACCCAGCAATGTGCAGTGACTTGCTCAAGGTTGTGAAGTGCTGAAGCTGGAGTAGCATTCCAACCTGTGCAGTCCAGCAGGAATCCTGAGTGCCTTCCCTCACTGAGGGGGACTGTGGGCTCTGATGTGAAAGGCTCTACCACCTCCCCCACCAGGTTCACATGGCCGTCTGGCTTCCTCAGCATTGTTAATTTTGGTTGCTTGATACCTGAAATTTTTCCATTTCTCCCCGGGACTACAGGATGTGCTTCAAAGAAGCCTCTGTGTGACACTCAAAGCCCTCCACAGTCTAGCGCTGCCCACACGTCCTTTGGTTTCCTCCCTACACTGCGTAGTACCTGAGGACACATCATTACCTATACCTTGTCTAATGTGAAATATTCTGTCGAATCTCTATTTCTCCACAAATGTTTCCTCTCTTGTTTGTTTGCTAATAAGGTATCATCCTGCAAGTCCCTAAACTCATCCCTACTAGGAGAGCTCCCCTGATTATCACCTTAGCATCAACCCAGCGAACTCCTCTGCTCCTCTCTCCCTTGCACAAGCATCTTATGACATTGAAACCGTTTGGGTCTTTGCTTCTGTGCTAGACGACATAAACTAATGTTTTGTTTTCTGCAGGGAGGATGGAGACTGAACACTTCATTCTTGGCAAGGGAAAATACCCCCAGACAAGCAGAAAACAGCTAGAGAAATAAGCTAGAAAGGTGGAATAAAAACTGTTCAACTAGCTTCCTTTTTAAAAAACAGTTAAATTACTTGTCTGAGCAGTTTCTGCTTTTACTGGAAGCCTGGCCTGTAAAGGATGCATCTTACAAATACCCCTACTGTGATCTGTAAACACTCTGAAGGACAATGGCCATAGCAGAAGCTGTGTGCAAAGCCTAGAAAGGAACATTAACCAGACCAACCCCTGCACAGGCAACAGTCAGAGCAAATACCCATTTTAGGGATTTATATAATGATCAGGGCAGAATTCAAGGCAACAGCTTGAACCCTGAGCTATGGGCAGGAGAGCTTGTACCCTAATCACACAAGCAAATGCCTTTGGATGGAGATAGGGGGAAATTCCTCCTTTCTACTGATTCCTCAGAGGAGGACTGATGCCACCATATCTGCTCCACAGAGAAACTAGAAGAATCCAACCTCCCCCAAAGGATCTGTGTGCTGTCCCCACACAAGGCTCAGGTTCTGGATATCTCAAGGCTGCCCAGACCCTTAAAGCAAATGATTATAGATAGAATAAGAACTAACATGCTTACTCAGAGAAACTGCTGATGTTTATACTCCCTTCCTCAGCTTATCCCCCCAGCTAAATAGTAAAATAGCCTTCAATAAAAGCTCAGTGTAACAAGCACTCAGGGCCACTCACTGAAGCCCTCAAAGCTAAAGGTGGTCCCCTGTGCCCACCTTTGAAAACTCTATTCTGTGTCTTATCTCTTTATCTGTTAATGCTTTGAACTCTATTTTTCCCCAGTAGATCACATCTGGTCTGGTCTTAAAGGACCCTGCCCTTGAGGTAGGACCTCAATAGTTTCCTTCAGATATTTAGCAACAATGCAATGAATGACTTGTGAATTTGTTTGTGAGGAAGGATTTTATGTGTCCACTTGACTGGGCCACAGTACTCAGATATGTTGCTAAACATTATTCTACCTGTTTCTGTGAAGGTAATTGTTATTAATTTATTATTTTTTATTTAATTTAATTTATTTATTTATTTTGAGACAGAGTCTCACTTTTTTGTGCTGGATAGAGTGCTATGGCATCATAGCTCACAGTAATCTCAAATTCTTGGGGTCAAGCAATTCTCTTGCCTCAGCCTCCTGAGTAGCTGGGACTATAGGCTCTGGTCACAACGCTTGGCTGTTTTTAGAGATGGGCTTTCACTCTACCTGAGAGCTGGTTTTGAACTCCTGAGCTTAGGCAATCCTCCCACCTAGGCCTCTCAGAGTGCTGGGATTAGGTGTGAGCCACCTAATATTAGGTGTGAGCGTCCACACCTGGCCTGAAGGTAATTTTTAGATACGATTATCATTTAAATCAGTAGACTTTAGCAAAAGTAGATTATCCTTCAAAGTGTGGGTGAGCCACAACTAATCAGTTCATGACTCTAATAGAAAAAAATAGGGTAGATTAACTTCCCCTGTGGAAAAGTATAATTCTGGCAGAAGACTGTTTTCAGACCCAAAATGCAACATTGGCTTTCCATCTGTTTCCAGCCTAATGCCCTACACTGCAAATTTTGGACACACTAGCCTTTGCAATTGCTTAAGCTGATACCTTAAAATCTTCCTCTCTTTTTCTCTCATCTCTCTGTGTCTGTCTCTTTCTGTCTACCTTTCTTTTTCTCTCCTAATATACAATGTGTTTTCACACACACATATATGCATATGAGCTTTCATTGGTTTTGTTTCTTTGAAAAACCCAGACTAATACAATACTAAATAGATATTTATTTAAAAAATCACTTTTCTCTTTGTCCTAAGCTGTCTTTCTTCTGTCTGTATATAAAGAATAATATGTACATATTACTAACCTGCAGAACTTATGACAGCTCTGATGTTTATATACAGTAATTTTTTATTAGAAATTACTTTTGCAAAAATAAGGTGATTGTCTCCCATATGGCTACCACCCCAGCCCTCATCAGAAAGAAGTATAATTTGTTACATTTCAATCCTTCCATTAATTATGATATGAACACTTAGAATCAGAAGAACTAGTTCTTATTGAAGCTCTCCCACTCAGAAACTGGATGACCTTGGGCAAAATTCACTCACCCTTTTGGGTTCTCAGTTTCCTTGTCTGTAACTTATGTGATCTAAGTGACTTGATGTCCCATACTACAGTTAAAGATGACAAACTAAAGTGGAAGGAAAGTATATATTCTAAGACATAACTCTTATTGGTATCTACCACAAATTCTTAACATTTATTTGATATGCATGTGTATTTTTTTCCAAGATGAGGTTTCCTTCATTGTCAATACCTTTCACAACATCAGGAAAGACTGTGTCTAATATTCCTTCAGACTGTTACAGCTAAATTGATGGATTATATGGCACTACCTAATTTTATCAGCCTGGATTCTGTGATCGAGGTCCAACGTGGTTCTTATACTGCTGCCTGCATCAGTTATATTTATTATATTTTTTAAAAAGTTTTGAAGAGTGGTTGTGTTACATGGTCTCTTAGAAATCATCAAGTATAGATATTTCTGTAACAAAAATAGTGATGGGACAGACTTATGAGAAATATGAATCTACCTAGAAGAAAAGGAATCATTCTACCACAAAACCATTTGCACTAGAACATTAGTTGCAGCTCAATCCACAATTGCCAAGACATGGAAGCCACCAAAGGGCCCATCACCCCATGAATGGATTAATAAACTGTGGTATATATACACATACTGTGGAGTACTGTTTAGCCATAAGAAAAGATAGAACTGTATGTCTTTTGTGTTTACCTGGATGGAGTTGAAAGACATTCTTTGTAAAGTATCACAAGACTGGGAAACAAATATTCAATGTACTGAATAGTAATATTACACCAATATAGAAACAATTACATGCCCACAAGAAAGAAAAACATAAGTATAGTCTAGTGAGGGGGAGGGGAGAGGAGGGAGAAGGGTGGGTGATGGGCAGGATCTCATTTAATGTGCACAGTGTGAGGGTGTTCAACATGCCCCTGGGTGAAGGGCACAGCCACAACTTGAACCTCACCTTAGAAATGAAAACCATGTAACCCAAACATTTGTGCACTCATATTCATCTGAAATTAAAAAAAAAAATGTGTAAGACAACACATGTAAGAAAGACATGTATTAAAGTTTACTGTAATAGGAAAGAGACTCAAGAGCTCAGTCTGAGCTCACCTCTGTTAAAATAAAGGGTCTGGGAGTATGAAGAGCTAGGGTTGGGGAATCATAGTGAAGCAATTGAGAGAGGATACCTGAGAAGGGTAAGGTCTAGGAGACCAGGTCTTCTCAAGGAGACCACAAGGATGCACCTGCAAGATTCTCTCCATGGTGACTCAGCTCTTAGGAATTTGTAAACTTAACTTCCTGGAACTTGGAAATTTCCAAGTTCTGTGAAATCCTGTAGTTCTGTAGGGGCTGGAATAGCATCTCCCATTTGATTAATGAGATCAGCTGGCCAATGAGAAGGGTACCTGTGGGGTGGAACTTTTTGACTGTCAATAAAAAGGGAAAGACCAAGCCAGTCAGGGAGCACAGCCATTTAGAATTCGGCTATGCCTTAAGCTCCCAGCCAATAAATAAAGCCCTTCCTTCTATAAACGTGGTTTTGGGTGCTCTTTCTCTCCATTGGGCCTCATCTTCCTGCAACACAATCTTTCACTAATTGTCACAACTTAAAAGAAAAGTAAAGTTTTTAAAGTCTTCTAGGCAAGAGGTGGTTTTGCAATTCAATGCAAGGTACCTACTGAAAGTGGGCCTCTAGCTGCCTATAGGTAGTGATGGATGGGGAGTCTATCTTCCTTGATAGTTATATTTCAAAGGGATGGCTCCAGGGTCCTTGGGAAAGCCCTGAATTGTAACTGGCAAGAGAACTTTAAAGTAATTTACATCTCAAAAGAGCAGAAAATGAAAAGGTTTTCTAAAGCAAATGCTTTGAAGAAGACAAGATTAGACCATGGAATCCTATCTGAAGTTTAGTCAAGGAAGGAAAATAACTGGGACCACCTTAGTCACACCTAGAACACAGAAGACTCTCAATACATCTTAGCTTTTATAATTAGTATAATTATAAGTGCTTCAATCTTTTAAATTTGGAATTTGGCCTTATACACTTTCTCACAGGAAATTGTACACTGTTTAAACATATTTATGTATTTTTCTTCTGCTTCAAAAAAGAAATGCCTCTCCTCTCATGAGATAGACAATTCATTATAGTTGTCTTCATTCTCACTTAAAAAAAGTAATTTTTTCACCATACTTTCCACTTGAAAGAAATTCAACATTAAAGTTTGAAGCTTCCCGTCACATCAGTCTTACTTGCTCTAATTAAAACAAGATTAGCCGACATTCACAAGTCATTTACAAAATGTATAACTGCATTCTGAGAACACATCTAATTATAAAGACAACATGGGGAATTGCAAGAAGGTTTTGAAATTTGCCCCAATATTTTCTTTACACCATTGTTTTCAAAGTTTCATTAATGAATAGTTCTTAACACATTTTCTGTGAAATAGAATCTAGGTCTCTCCTGCATTCTTTTTTATGTTTTATCTTTTTCTTTTTTGCAGGGAGAATGGGGACTGAAGACTTCATTTTTGTCAAGGGACAACACCCCCAAGTAAAGGGGTAAAACAGAAAAATTAAGAAAGGTGGAATAAAAACAATTTAACTAGTTTACTTTTAAAATAACAGTTGAATGACTTGTCTGAGCAGTTTCTGCTTTTCCTGGAAGACTGGCTTGTAAGGGATGCAGCTTACAAATGCCCCTGCTGTGATCTGTAAGCACACTGAAGAGCAGTGGCCATATCAGAAGCTGCATGCCAGGCCTCAGAAGGAACATTAACCAGGCCAAATTGTGAGGATTTGTATAATGGCTAAGGCAGAGATCAAGGGAACAGCTCAAGCCCTGAGATGTGGGCAGAAGGGCTTGTGCCCTAATCATGGAGGCAAATACCCCTGGGTGGAGATAAGAGGAAAATTCCTCTTTTTCCACTGATTCTTCAGAGAAGCCTGATGCCGTCACATCTGCTGCACAGCGAAACTGGGGGGGAAGGGTCTAACCTCCTCATGGGATCTGTGTGCATGACCATAGACCCACAGATGGAAGCTGCCCACACACAAGGCTGAGGTTCCTGATTTCTCAATGCTGCTCAGACCCTTAAAGTTAATGATTATAGACAGAATAAGAACTACTTTGCTTACTCATAGAAACTGCTAATGTTTTTACTCCCTTCCTCATCTTGTCCCCTCTGCTATATAAATAAAATAGCCTTCAATAAAAGCTCAGTGTAACAAGTACTCAGGGCCACTTGCTAAAGTCCCACAAGGTAATGCTGGACACCTATGCCCACTTTTTAAAATTACGTTCTGTGTGTTCTGTCTCTTAATCTTTGGTTGCTTTTAACTTTATTTTTTCTCAATCAATCACTGCCATTTCCACAGGTCCTAAAGGACCCTGCCCCTAAGGCAGGACCCTGGCACTTTTTAACACAGAAACAGAGATTCCTGGAAAATCCATAACAGAATTAAAAGCATCAGAGACAGAAACAAAAGTATGAGCAAGTGGTTTGTGCCGGATGCTTTTATGGACATGATTTTATTTAACTCCCATGATGATGCAGTAAGGTGAACATATTCTTATTTAACAGATAAGGAAATTGAGGCTCAGCAATGTGAAATAACTTGAGCAAATTCATTGATCTACTAAATCAACTAAGCAAGATTCTTCACAGTGTGAAATCTATGCCTCCCACAGTTTATCATTATCAATAAGAGGCAAGCACAGAAGGGGACTTTGTGAGTAATTTTGTGCATCGTATTCAATATTAGAATATAAAATTCCACTTGGCATTTAAAAAATATAATTAAAATACTAATTATGGAACATACAATTCCAAGTGAAAATTTCCCAGTAAATACTTTCTCTTCATATTATCCAGGGATCTCATGGAAGAAAGTAAGCTAATTTAGGCTATAGGAATGAGATGATATTTTCTGTAAGGAGACAGATTACACAGTATAGGGAGACCCTTCCTTGTACCCTGAAATTGTTTGCCATTCTATTTTGAAAGAAGTAGTACAATAAAATTTAAAAACAAATATGTAGATCACCATGAAATAACCAAGTAAAAGATTCTTGCAACAGTACCGATCTATACAGTTGGCGATTTGGGATTCAGTCAGGGGAAGTCTAAACCTTGGAGAGATGGAGAGAGAAGAGAATCAACAGTAAGAATTTGTAAGGCCTCTGGCTGCTTTCCTGTTGGAGGAAGAGGGTGAGGCAGGGAGGATGTAGGTGTCCAGCTTCTTCCCGAGAGCACACTAGAACAGAGAGAAGCTGTTCTTCCTTTAAGGTTGTGCCCACCCAATTTCACATTATCTTTCTCTCCTTACCTTTTTAAGTGGTTGCTCTGCAAAGTGTTTGCACGAACTCAGATAACCCACTGCACTTCTGCAAAAAGTTTTCTTTTTTATAAAGCAAAAAGATCAAACCAAGTGAATCCTGAGGTATGTTCAGCCCACTACCTGGTGAATTGTCTCTTTAAGAAAGGAACGATTGATGAACAGAAGAGGGTAATGGGATCATTGGCAGAATTCCAAAATCCTATCTTTCAGTGGCTAGTCTCTCTGAGTAATTGTCCTTTATTTTTTTTTTTTTTAATTTTTTTGGCAGAGTCTCACTCTGTTGCCTGGGGTAGAGTGCCATGGCATCATCACTGCTCACAGCAACCTCAAACTCTTGGGCTCAAGTGATCAGCCTCTCAAGGAGCTGGGACTACAGGCATGTGTCTGCACACCTGGCTATGTATTTTTTTTCTTTTCTATTTGTGGTAGAGACTGGGATTCACTCTTGCTCAGGCTCATCTGGAACTCCAGAGCTCAGGCAATCCCAGAGAAATTGGCTTGCCGGAGAAATTGTCTTTAAACAATCTACATCTTTCAATACTCGATTCTTTGGGCAGTGTATTTTCTTTCCTCTTGAGCACACGTGGGTGAATCTTTTCCCATGCCTCCACCCCGATGATGCCCAAGTCCCAGTCCCTAGAGCATGTGAATGCATCCCGGCACATGGCAAGTGGGACTTCGTAGATGTAATCAGTGTTATAGACCTTAAAATAAGATAATCCTGGATAGGTATACCCTATCTAATCACAGGAGCCATGAAAAGCAAACAAGTTTTGCAGGCTGTGGAAAGAAAAATACTGCATAAGAAAAAGGCAAGAGACATGATGCAGGAGGGGATCAGAGTGATCCCAAGTCAGTGGTAGATTGGACCTGGTGTACCTGACAGGCTTTCAGTGGAAGGTTCCTATATTCAAGGATCAGAGAGAAGCCGATAAGAGCCCAGGAAAATATGAAGGGCACATATGCCCCTTCAGAAGCAAAGGATCGCCACTTGACCTGGGGATCTCAGTCCTACAGATGCAAATTATTTGAATTATCATGGAAGCAGATTACAATCCAAAGTATGCCATAAGGAAACAGCTCTGCCAACACCTTTATTTTTTAACCTGGAAAACCCTGTATTCAAATTTTAACCTACATAGCTGGAGATGGTCTTGTGTTTTCTTAGTCCAACAACTTCGTGAAAATTCCTTACCATAGTAATAGAAGACTAATATGCCATATTCACACAACTTCATCTGTGTAATTATTTACCCATTAATTCAGAAATTTAAAGTTTTTTATTATCTTTTAAAACAATTTTTTTTTTTGGCTAAGTAATGATTTCTATTTTTTTATCTCCTTTTATCAGTTCAGTTACAACTTCCCTGATGTTAGAGACCCAGACTGATATGCTATCATTAGTATTTGGTGTAAGTCAGGGAGGGTTTTCTGTGATCTAGCTTCATCTATCTTGAGTTTTTTAAGTTTTTAAAGCTGGTTGATTTGGGCTCTTAGTTTATGTGTGTGTGTGTATAAAAATGAGTGTAACTGTGAATATCTTCTCTTCAGAATGAAAATCAAATGAGTTGATTCTGAATCCAGAATATGCGTGGATTACCTGTTAGAGAATGAGTGCAGTGCCTGGTACACCAGGTTTCTTCATGATCATGTTGACCAGAAACACCAGCTCCTAAACTCATACAGCCTCAGTGGGGAATCTGGTTAGCTAAATTTTTTAAGCCAGCAACTACAATAATTCCTCACACCATCTAATTTTTTAAAAAATGATTGTTTTCAATAAGCTGCACTGCTCTACTTTCATATTCTGACACTAACAAACTGTATCCTACATAATTGAAAAGCGATTCTTCACTGAATTGCCCATTAACTGTGCTATTTTCTTTCGGCTGTTCACAAAATAAATAAAGCTGGAGTTTGAGACAGAGTGATAATAAATTCTGTCACTCTCTTAGGCTTTGGGTGATAGATTCCTGTTAAATTTTTACATAAATTCAAGGCACTACGCACCATCTTGTGCATTTTATTTGTCCTCGTGTTAGTACAGATTGAAAACAAACAATGGCAGGACATCTAGTCCTTCCAAATACAAGGGGAATTGTAAAAGAAAAAAAATGACTGAGTTAAAAATCGGGAGTGAATAACCCTCTGAAAGAAATGTTTATTTCAATGAAGATTTTATGGAAAAGGAAATCTCAGAGAATATCTATTTCCTACCATGTAATAAATGTTTAGAATATACAAAATAAGACAGACAGATGCCCTTAGCAGACGTGGGGCAATAATTGTATGCATGCATAATTACTAAGCTAAAGAGAAAAAAAAAATTTAACTAGAGCGTGAAATTTTAAAGTTAAATAATTTTCTGCACTACTAAGATTATTTATAATAGTTTCCAAAATTCAATAAACTCAGCAAATGAACTTAATGAAGTCAATATTGCTATTCTTCCTCCAAAATAAGAATGCTCTACTCGAGAATAATTTTGTGATACAATATTGGATTCATTCTTGTATATTTTTTTATTCCTTCACTTTCAACTTTTTAGTGTGCTCTCATATTCTTTTTCCTTCCCAGTCAGAAAATGATAAATTGATGCCTAATATGTTAGTGATTATTCCACAAATTTTAATATTTCATGTGTTCACATAATACTTAAAATTAAAAATAAATGATACCTAAAATTAATCAATATTAAAATCCTCTGCATTTCAATTCAATCAGCTTAAACATCTTTAATCTTAATTATCCACATTATAACTGGGATCTATCCTTATTGTTTACAAAGTAAATGTTATTTTTATTATTATTTATTTCTGGAATGTTTACTTCTTTCCTAAATTATATCCTTAGGAGTTAGTTTTGTAACTGTCTATTGATAAAATGATCCCTCAATAATTTTTGATATTGATTTATTTTTACTCTCATGCAATATGTAACTTTAGGATAACATTTTTTTTTAATCAGACCTTTGACTATATTACTTTTGCATAAATTCGATTATATTGTATATAAGACTGATGGTATCAGTCTAATTATTATTGTTTCTTGTAGTGATCTCTCTGTTCTTTCTTTCTTTTTTTCCTCTCTGTTGCCCAGACTAAAGTTCAGTGGTGTGAGCCTAGCTCAAGCTCCTGGGTTCAAATGACCCTCTAACCTCAGCTTCTGGAGTAGGTGGTACTACAGGCATTGGCCATGGCCACAGTGCCCAACTAATTTTTCTAGTTTTTGTATAGACAGGGGTCTCACTCTTGCTTAGTCTAAAATTCATGAGATCAAGGGATCCTCCTGCTTCAGTCTCCCAGGATTAGAGGTGTGAGCCACCAAGGTAACTGTTCTTTATTTTAAAAATCTCTTTGACTTCAGCATTCTGTATTCTTCATTATTAAGCATTTAGTTGTGTTTGCTTGTTAACTAATCATGTGGCTTGCGGCTTCTTATCATTTTGGAATTTGAAGATGTATATTATCTGTTAATTCTAGCATCCCTTATGTCAATGTATCTTTAAATCATTTCCACTCCAATTTTGCTGCACTATGCTTAACTATTATTCAGACTAGATGTATGTAAACTAATATTTGTGTTCTCCATTCTTTATAACTTTCTTAAAGTTACATCAATGACTAAATGTGTATGGACATGCACACTTACCCATATATCCAAATAGACCTTATAATTTTTTGGAGTGTGGTTACTTCAATTTTTTGAAATTATTCTAGTCCTCCTTGTTGGTCTCTCATGCCTTATTCATATTTTTAATAACCTTTTTTATGTCATTACATAACAGTGACCTAATAAATTTATATTCTTATTTAATAATTTCCATATCTGTAATATGCATGGGGCTGACTTTCATTTTTGGATATTTTTATTGTAATATTCTTTGTCTAGAGTTCATAATTTACTTGCTGGAATTCTTTAGCAGTAGTCTAACTAGATTCCTCCAGAAGATTATTCTTAGGGTTATTCAAGTAAGACAGATTTTATTGACTCTGTTCTCAAATAAACGAGAGTATCAGTTGGTAATTTAGAATTCTCATGGGAGATTTTTTTTTCATGCTTTATTGAGGAACACTAGAGTGAGCTGCATTTTTCAAAACGTCTTTCAATGGGTGTTATTTTTTGTAGTTCATACCCTCATTCTGGTATCAATCCTTCCCACATCACTGGTAACCTCACTTGGATTTGTGTGGACTTACACTTTCTAAATACAGACAATAAAATAAACTGACTTATTTGAACTTTGTACCTTAAATAAAAGAAATCTCTGCAGTGCCCATTCTTGTAATTTTGCTACCAGGAATGGCTAATTCTCATTTTATTCAAGAATGTGATTTTCATCATATGTGGTATACAAGATACCTCTGAAATGCGATTGATCTGTGAAGAACATATCTTTCTTAATAGACATATTTACCAAAAGTATGTGTAAGAACATATCTTTCTTAATAGACATATTTACCAAAAGTATGTGCGGCTCCTGTGACTAAAAGGAGTAGGGCACCGACCCCAGAGGTGGCAGTTTCAAACCCAGCCCTAGCCAAAAACTGTAAATAAATAAATAAATAAATAAATAGAAGGGTGTGTGAAACATTAAAGTTTAGCAAACTCCTACAGCAATCCTGGCAACCCAAAGTCCCGATCTGGTGTAAGGCCTATTCCAGTGTTGTGTTCCATCTTCTTTCTGTTCATGTGTCTCAGTGGGATGAGGTTAGATACGGCAGTTCAACTCTTACTAGCTTACTTATTTCTAAGATTCATGTGGAGTGGTAAGGATCTAAGTTTATTGTTTCCTATTGTAGGAGAAAAAGTTTCCCACTATGGGGGACCCAGAGTAAGTCTCAAAACATATGAAATCACTGCAAATGTTTGTTGATGTTCACATGTATTAACCTAACAAGGACTTAATAGTGGCTACTCTGTGGCTGCCAATTCCCTGGGCTCAGGAACTACAGAGTGCTATGGAGGGGATAATAACCCTGCCTTTATGTATCTCACAATTAGAGGGGGAAGGCATGTAATGAACAAATAACTAAAACTGTGTATTAGATGGTAATAGATCCTATCAAGGTTGGTGTAAAGTAGTATTTTAGCATTACTATTAGAATTTGCAATCACTATTAAAATGAATAATTATTATTAATTATCAATGGCAATTATTTGTGAGTTTTAAAAGGTATTCTTACAGCACTTATCTCCACTGACATTTAAAAGCATTCATTGGCATATGCAAGGTCCACCATCTTCTTCTTATTATTATTATTATTTTGGCAGTTTTTGGCAAGGGCCTGGTTTGAACCTGACACCTCCAGTATATGGGCCCAACACCCTACTTCTTTGAGCCACAGGCACTGCCCAGGTCCACCATCTTATAAGTAAAATAAGTTTATCCATATTTTCACAATTCATGCTGTGGAGGAAAGTGGGCACTAGTTTTCCAGATTTTTAATATAGAAGTTTCTTTTATTAGATATCACATCAATAATACCTCATTTTCAATAGATGTTTACTATTGGTTTAATCACAAGAGTATTGCAATTATAATAAATAGATCAGAAATTAGTTTATGATTTGAGCGAGATGTTACTCAAAACCAATTATTTAATATCTGTTGATTATGTTACTTCCATACACAAAGTAGCATATGAAATAGAAAAATAAATTTGTGCTGAAAATATTGTTTAGTTTTATTTTCGGATAAATATTTGAGATGGTTACTACAAATCGTCCTTCTAAACTTAACCATCAGACTTATGAAAAAGTTACAGACAGCACTGAAGTTTCCATGTCTTCACTTACAAGTCACTTAATTTCAGATAAGTATCACAGTGAGACTCATTTATTTATGGATTTGCAGATATTGAATATGGAAATACAGACATTCTTGCCACAGAGGCCATGATGAGAAGAAAGTAGAATAAAATTTTGCATATTAAAGTATAATATGTGGCAACAATTAGATATTCATTAGGAAAATAAAATGTAATCTTGATTACTAACTCACGCCATACAAAGTCAATTACAGAAAACTTATTGATTTAACTTTAAAAGATCAGACAGTTAAACTTTTAAATATACAATGTAGAATATCTTCATAGGTTGGTGTAAAAATTTTATATAGCATACAGAAAGCACCAACGATAGAAAAGATTGATAAATTGGAATGCATTAAAATGATAAACTTTAGTTCATAAAAGTGAAAATGTTGATATAGGAAAACGGTAGTACAGTATGGGGATTATTTGCTAAATATAGGCCACATACACACACACATACATACAAACTTTATAAAATTATTTACATATCAAATATATAAATAACCCATATAAATTTTAAAAAATCCAATAGCAAAGTGATAAGAAAGGCAAAAAATTTAAAAAGTACTTAATAAATAATCTACACAAATGGGCAGTCAATGTATGAGAGGTTTTCCACTTCATAAGATTTCAGAGGAATGTGCTAATAAACTGATTTCATAAGATGCTACTTCATTCACTATAGACTTATAACTCATGTGCAATATATATAAACGTATAATAACACAAAGAGCTTAGGAGTCATTGGAAATTTTGGACTCTGATACAACCACTTGGAAAACTGTCAGTCTCTCTAGAGCTGAACATATGGAACATGATCATATGGAATTACCTAGAAATTTAACTCTTAAGATTAATAGAAATGCATACATGTTAGCAAAAAAGACAAACACAGTGTTTATAGTATGCAAAGACTTCTGGACATATAACATTTTTTAATATTATACACTGTATAAACAATAAAAATTAATGTATTTATCAACATACTTATCCTATTGGTTCCTATTGAACACTGTACCAATCAACTATAGAATAAATGTTATTTAAAGACATTCATTAACATTTACCAATATTGACCCCATGCTAGGCTAGGAAGGCTTAATCTATTTTGTGCGGTCCTTATCATATAAAACATATTTTCTGACTTCAGTCAAGATAAGCTAAGAGTCAATAATAAAAAGATAATTTAAGAAAAAAGTCCTACTGCTTAGGAAAAAGGCAGTAAATGTCTGAATCCATCCATGAAGAAGTCAAAATGTAAACTGGAAAGTGTTTTTAACTGGATGATAATATGACATGAAAATTTGTGGATTATACATTCAAACTATGGTCATTTTGAGAATTGGCTCAAAAAATCTGTCATTTATAACAAAAAAAACCTTGTGGTCAAAGTAGCAATTATTATAAATTGTAATTACTGGAGACAGAAACAAGAAGTAAAATTACTTCTACAGTATGTATATAGATATAAACACAGGTAGAAACCAATGCTTCAGTTTGGGAGAAGACAGACATTCTTTTTCATTTCTCATCCATACATTGCCTATGAAATTATCGAATGTGCCTAGTTTATAAAAGAATTCAGTGAGCATTTTTTGGATGCTGTGAGACTATATTATGATTTCTCCCAAATGTCACTGGTTCCTTCCAGCATTATGTCTTAGTGTGGTACTTGACCTTTGGTAGCTCTCTTTTATAATTGAAAAACTGTTCTTTCTTCAAAAACCTCACCTGACATGAGATCCTTGTACCTCCCCATGCCATAGTGGGCAAAGCTTTTGAGATACAGGGAGCTATAAGAATGTAAAGCTTTATTAACATTATTATTTACCAAAACCAATTCATATTTTCACCTTGGAAAACCACCATTGAAAATGTTAACTTCCATGCTCTGTCTCTGTAACATTTAGATTAATTGTCACCCTATTATTATAATTATTCTTATTTTTTATTTTAGCTATTGTCAGGGTGGAGTTTCACCTGTACCTAGTGTCATGTGGTGTACGATGCATGTGGAATGTCTAAGTTTCTTCAAATCATTCTCATTCCCATTAGTGTTCGCTATTGTCACTCTAGAAAACATGTCTTAGGAATTCAAATAATTTTTCATCAAAATAAAACAAAACTACCAATCTGTAAAACTAAATTTTTAGACCTAATCATACTTAGGCATCAACCTGAATCTGATCCAACTAATATTTTTCAAATTTATTATAACACATTCTTGGCAATCATTACCTTATCCGATTAACTTCACAAAATGGCTATGGTTAGGAATTCTGAGTTTTATTTGTAGAAAAATTGTCATATAAAACTAGATTACATTAAAAAAAAAAAAAACTAGATTACATGACCTGCCACAGGCATGGAGTAGAAATCTAATCCTAAACCATCTGATGCTAAGTTCTAGAAGTTCAATTTTATCTCTCCTAAAGGATATTGTATAGGTAAAGACTTAAAAGTAGAAGAATAAAATTTTCCATCTCAAATTTAATTATAAATGATATAAATGTCAGATTCTCATCTAGTAGGTCCAATTTTTCTCCCCCTTGTGGGAAGAGCTATGACATTTCATGTGTGTGAAGCAATCTTCCATGGTGGAATCCTATATCTAGTAATATATGATGAAATGAATAGAGAATGTTCCCCAAGATCATGGATAAAGTACGCACATCCATACACCAAGTAGACTAAGCATTCAGTCAAATTTCATCAACTGAAAGTAAAGCCATGTAATTTGTAAGTGTGTTCAATGCTGTTTATAGAAGTAGGAATTGTTTCTCCACAATGCCACTCAACAATATATTTCTTAGTATTCATTTCCTAATAATCACCTTCTATCAGGACATTTTCAGAATGTGAACTCAAGAAAATTCAGCTGTGAATTTGCTAAAATCTGGTGTTGATGTTGCTTTACTTATCCTTGCTTGCCACTTGAAAGTTGGCCACAACTGGGCCAGCACATTTGAGAACCTTGTAAATCGAATGACACACTACAGCTGTGGACTTGTGCAAAGTTTGGTGCCTGAAGGGGAATATTCATGTGCAATATGTAGCCTGTGTCATTGGTGACATTTTAAAACAATAACTCGTACCAGGGGGGAAATGCCGAACACATTAACAGAAATATTTATGAAATGCTTTTATTTTCAGAGATTGGTTTACTAAGATTTATGATACAAGTCTCTCTTTTTTTTAGAAGAAAAAATAACTTTAACATGTTTCATTTGCTTTTGGAAGATATTGTTGGCAAATTAGTCTATCAACAAAAATCTGATTTTTTTCAGATGAATGCTCTCTTGAGATGAATCAATGAGCCTTCTGTACCGAAGTAATAAAGCAAAACTTCTCTAAGTCTGTCAAGCCACTGGAGATCTCACTGATTTTCCCTCTTCAGTTTTATCTCAAAACTATCTGTCACCATAACTAATCTTGTATCAGCATTTCACTGACCATACACATCTTGACAGATAAAGTAGAAGGAAGACAGCCAGGATAACCTCAACTTTTTCTTTGTTTTCTAAGATAGGATAGAAAAATTAGAAATACTTATTTCAAGAAGAAATTTCTGAAAATACGTGACACTGAGCTTCACAAGTCTCACAGTTCAGCTGAGATTATTCATCTACTTCTTGGGGAATACAAGGCCTTCTTGAGCTGGGCTTTAGAAACTTCAATGAATATTTATTTACTTACACATATGTCTAGCTGGTATCAGCTTCAAATACAGTCTTTATAAATGTGTTTGAAAAGAAATTGGTAACCAAACTTATAACTAATTCGTACCCTGGATCACTAGCCATGTGAGTGATATTGCATCGCTACATTTCCGCAGGAGCATAGCTTAAAATGTATACATTTTGGCTCGGCGATTATAGCTCAACTGGCTGAGGCGCCAGCCACGTACACCTAAAGTGGCGGGTTTGAATCCCCAGCCCAGACCTGCCAAACAACAATGACCACTGCAACCAAAAAATAGCCGGGCGTTGTGGCGGGCGCCTGTGGTCCCAGCTACTTGGGAGGCTGAGGCAAGAGACTCGCTTGAGCCCAGGAGTGGGAGGTTGCTGTGAGCAGTGAAGCCATGGTACTCTACCCAGGGGCTCAGCTTGAGGCTCTGTCTCAAAAAAAAAAAAAAAAAAAAAAGAAAGAAAGAAAGAAAAAAAAGTATGCATTTTAATAAATTTAAAAGTACATCCCTAGTTCAGTTCCACCAATAATATTTTTAAAAGGCTAAATTTTGAGGCGCTTCCACATAAGATTAAAGACCGAAGATCTCCTGATACAATAAAAACAAATGCCCAAAAGTTATGAAACAACAGCTTTCAAGACATTTGGTAACAAAAGACAAAAAGTAAACCCTGAGAAGACCTAAAAAACAAGAAGATAGAACATATATATGGTCATAAGTCAAAAGAGGTTCCCCAAATAAGCCGACTTTTGCAACAACTCAAAAAATAGGGTGCCATCTATAATGAATGCTGAGGAGAGATCAATATACTTCTCCTTGTTAAGGACTATGAGGTCAGTTATAAGCGCTGCAGGAATTATTGCATCCCCTATGAAGCAAACCATTCCAAGGGAACATTAAACTTCCATGATCAGCATGACCTGTTTGTGTGCCCATATCCTCATCCCGAAACTTTGCCTCTTAGAGTGGTTCTCATCCTGAATGCCAGGATGTGATTCGTTCTGATGATGCTCCAAGTCCTAAACTTACCCCTTAAGCTTTGTTAATGTTAAGTCTCATTTCTGCTCCTGTGAACCTGGTCTACTCCCCAAAGGCTATAAGGTCTAACAATTAGGAAACTTATTATTCATTTTCTTTCAAAGCATTAAGTCAAAAACTATAAATGTTTAAAGCCTTTATTCCCTAATGTCTGTGGGCAGGATACTTTATTGTTTCAGACTCTGATAAAAATTTTATCACCGTAGCACAAGATGGAAAGGAATTAATGCAAAATTCTTGACATTTTATGTTCTTTTGTTTAGGTGATGTCATCTGATTAGAAAACATGTATCTTTTTATGAAACCTTTTTTAATGAATTCCTATCATCTGACAATGTCAGAAAGGTGTGGGTAACTTTTTTATACCAGCATGATATAAAGTTAAATATATTTACTTAACAAGTGTGTATCTAATACCTCTTATCTGCCAGAAAAATAGGTTCTAAGAATAGTTAAAAAGAATACAATGCACACGAAGATCTCAACAATGTGAAGTTAATTAGCTTGACTGTGGTAATTATTTCATGATCTATATGTACATCAACACAGAAAAACATTGTATACTGTAAAAATATACAATTTTTATTTGTCAAATATGCTTCAATTAAGCATTCAATTAATAGTTTTTAAAAAACTATTAAAAATCCTGTGTTTTCCAGGGTTCTGGTTTCATTGAGGGAGTAGCGTCACCGTCTTAGCAGAAGCTATCAAACTTCTAAGGTCAGGGGATTTTTCCAAAGGGTACCTAACTTGCCCTGGCTTGTCAAAGACTGTCCTAATTTTAAAGCAGAACATACCATATCCCGTGTGTCTCCTCGGTCCTGAGTAAACCCTAAAGGCTGGTCATCTAGGCTTCTGGGAGCAGCTGCTGGCCACTAGCCTCTCTCTGCTGCTTCACATTATGGGAGCTAAGCCCTGGACAAATAGCCACACTCCAGAAGGCTGGTGCTGCAAATTCTGTAAGTGCTGAGCACTGAGAAAGCTGTGGGCGCTACAGCAGGTAAACGCTAGAGAAGCCACCCATGTTGCCCGGGAAAGGCTGAGACAAGTTACACGTTCTGTGGGAGCCAGAGCCTGGAGGAGCCACCTGTACCTCACATGCCTTCTTGGGGATGAACTTGAACCTGAAAGCAAAACGGTTCCTCCAGTAAGGTCTCTGCAGCACTCTGTATCAGCAAAGCTTCAGATCTAGCCAGGCTGCCCAGAGCAATTGTCAAATGCAAGTAAAATGGGCACAATTACAGGTGGAGGCACCGTGACTGTAACTAGCAAATCATACTTACTCCTTTCTGGTCTAGAATACATAGACTAATCTCCGTGGCTCTATCTGATAATTAACAGATTCTGATAACAACATCCTGGAATGTGAGCCTGCATAAAATTTTAAGCCATGAACATGAAAACTGAATATGGTCCATGGCTGATAACTGTACCTTAATTTCAAGGAGTACTTTCTTCACCCTAGAGGGAAACACCAGAGCAGAAACTTTTATGATAGATATGTTGTTTGCTTGCCACAGAATAAGGACAATGGGAATTTTACTTTAATCCAGAATCAAGCACAATCAATATTTTGCTACCAGCCTTTCTTTGGCTAAGTAGAGATGACTTGAGAGTGTTTGCAAGGATTGCTACAGCTCCCAGGTATCCTTAACAGTTGCAGGGGATGGAGAAATGTCTGTCATGTGTTGCCAACTGCACACAGATGAATGTATTTTTATTTGCCTCCGAGATATGTGGATATCCTAATCTCAGATTTTAAAGCCAGTTGGAATCAACATGAAAGCACTGAACTGGAACTACTGGCATCAAGGTCCAAACTTCCTCATACCTGTGGCAATTTACTAAACTCCAGAGAAGCAGAATCCATTATTGACTCATGAAACAGACTTCCAACCATGAAGGAGTAAGCAGGCTCCTTGTGGAGAAAGCAACTAAGCCTGGGAGGCTTTTAGCTTATCTTCTTCCTAAGCACTGAAGTAAGAAAACAATGATGTCCAGTTCACGGCCATGCCACGCAGAGAGAAAGGAGACTCAAAACCAGTTCAAATCAACTCAGAGGAAATTAGAAAATTAACAATTAACAAGGAAGTAGATTAAGGTCATCTGAGTGATCCTTATTCTTGCATTAATAATTTTTATTACTTTGTGTCTTAAATATATTTCCTTCTAACAATATTAAAAGGAGTTATATGTTATTATCCTTATGCTACAAGTAAAAAAGTTAAGGTTTTTAGAATTGAAAGAAATCGACTATTTCTTCAAGATCTAATGAATGGCAGACCTGGAGTCCTACTAAATTCTTTTCTCTAATGGGCTGTACATAGACATTGGTCCTTATTTTGTATAGGAAAGAATAAAATATATATTATACTTGTTTTATGTAGGTATTAGATAAAGCTTTAAGATAAAAAAACAATTGTGAAGTGCAGGGAGTCACTTGCATGAAAGTTCCGGGAGAGATGAAATGTCGGCCACAGTTCTGGATTTCTCTTACTGATTTCAAACAAATTTTAGAAATCATACTTAGTTTTCTATTTTTTTCTGATGGGAAGTTCGCTGTGCTAACACTAGTCTATTATAGCTAGAATTGAAAGAGAAAATATTTTTGAAAGGAAATTAGTTTGACTGACTTAGTTATTTGCATATACTATACCAACTATACCTTTACAAATTTATCCTAAATGTAACTCAGATATGTGTAAAGATATATGTACAAAGGTTTTATTATATTTTCCAAAATTAAAAAATTAGAAAAAGTCTTTATGTATTTTCAGTAGAGTAATTAAAAATACTATCCCATTGCATATATGCACAATAAATGTATGTAATACAATTATATCACATACATATTATATACAATCATGTTTTATTACAGACTTTTAAAGCGTATAAATTTAATTCTAAAACAAACTAATTACATACATCTATAGTGCATATATGCAGTGGGACAGTATGTATTGATTATAAAGAATGGAAATGAAATTATACTATATTAGGACTGATAGATCATAAAGATGAATGGCTGAGTGTAAGAGTTGCTTCGGAACAATAAACACAATAAGTTTCACTAATGTAAAAGTGAAAGATATTAGTGTATATCAAAAGGTGGACTGGATATGAACCTTTCCAAATTAGTCTGTGATGAAGAAATACATTTTATTTTATAATTTAAAAAAATTGCAGTCAATTCCTTTTATAAAATACAGTAAAAATAAATAATAAATCACATCTCTGGTTATCAGGAGAATGCCAAATTGCTGCAAAAGTTTCTAAAAATACCTCTGCAGACTGGAAACTAGGCTTCTGTGGAAGGGCAGAGGCCATTGACAATGCTTTCAATAGCATGGATTAAGAATTGCCACAAACTATTAAAGGTCATTTTCAACATGACCAGTAGTGAAAAAATATGCATCAAAGAAGATTATTAAAAATCTTACAGGCTTACCATGTGTTTATTTATTACTTGTATATAAGATATTTCAAGGAAAGGTATATACTTTTTGTTTGCTATGATCTGATCTGTTCCAGCTATATATATACATACACACACACACACATATAGAATTAAAAATGACATCTTCATTCATGCAATCAATTATTTTTATTAACCGTAAACATATTTATTAACCTCTAAATATAATATATTGATTCTACTAATAATTTTCTTAGGCACCATTTATGAAAGAAACCTATTTTTATTGCAGACTTTTTAAGCATATAAATTTAATTTTAAAACAAACTAAACCTCTCCGCTTTGTATATTTATCATGTAACATCAAATTAATGAGCAAAGGTATGAGAAATTTTAAACGTGTATTGTAGTGTTTTTCTTCAATTGAAGTAATCACTGATTAAAGTGTGCATTGTTGAATAATGGCCAGTGGCCAAATGTACTTTTCCTGCCAATTCAACTGCAAAGGAGGCCAGGAAGTCACTTTCCACCAATCGTTGCACTGATTATCAAGAGAATACCTTTTCCTTTTTCTATACATTCAATACCCATATTTTGTTGGACCAACATAAGCTGGCATGATAAGTTATATTGTAGTTGGCTGACATTAGCTATCCTTCCACGTACATATTGTCCTTCAAATGCAAAAGCAGAGTCTAACTGTTCCTTTCTATCCAGCAATCCCACTACTGGGTATTTACTCAAAGGAAAAGTGACTTTATCAAAAAGACATTTGCACTTAAATGTTTATTGCAGCGCAATTCACAACCGCAAAGATGCAGAATCAACTCAAGTGCTCATCAGTTCATGAATAGATTAACAAAATGCGGTATATATACACCATGGGATACTACTCAGCCAAGAGGAAAGATGACTAAATCCCTGTTGCAGTAATTTGGATGGAACTGGAGATTATTATCTTAAGTGAAGTAGCTAAAGAATGGAAAAGTAATGCTTCACAAACTCACTATTAAATTGGAGCTAACCAGTCAGCACGCATGTACACAGATGGAAGTAAAACTCAGCAGAAATCACGCAGGTGGGAAGGGAGAGAGGTGGGTAGGTGAAATCAGACCTTACAGGTCCAATGTACACTATCTGGGTGATGGGCATACTTATAACCCTGATTCAAGCCGCACATGAAGCAAGCCGTGTATTCAAGATGTTTATACCTCCATACGATTATGAAATTTAAAAAAAAAGTGTAGTCTAATTGTTCCTCCCTTGAGTTTGACTTATCAAAAGTGATGCTCTGAGATTTTTGAGTCTATATTATGGGAAGGACATTTTAATGATTATGTTTCATTTATTCATGTATTAATTCAAGTATTATTCAGTCCACTCATCTGTTCATCTATACAGTGAACAAAAATGAGTGTCTGTTATGTTTCATGATCTGGGATATACAACAATTAAAGAGTATAATTCTGTTTCTCAACCGCAGTCTAGTAAATCTAGTGAACAGACATCTACATATGTATCACAAAACTAATGTAATACACGTGAGTTCAGGTTTTTCTGGCATGTTAACAATGGGTTATAATAGTCCTCCTTGAAATAATGTTATGCTATTTAATTGAATCAAACACCATAGATGTTTTAAGATTTCCCACACCTATCTGTTCACATAAATGAATTGCTGCAGGATTCTTTTGTATAACAAATAATATAAACAAATATATTCAAATATAAATAACAAATATATTCACTATGATCTTTTCATTGTTATTCCAAACAAGATAAATCAATGAAGTTTTCCTTATCTATATTTTGTTCTTTATTTTTTATATTGCTGGTCTTTAGGAATATTCACATATTTGCTCAGATTAAAAAATCTGAACATCAATATCTATTCATCCCTTTTCCCACTAAGTCAGTGAACAAATCTCTCAGAATTGTCTCCATATCCCATCTTCCAAAATTATCTTTACACTTCCATTTTCTCTCTCATTGCTTAGTAGAACAAACTATCAAATGATATTCTGTATTAAATTCATTTTCCATGTGACAACTCTATTTGGTTTTTGTTTGTTGGTTTTTGAAACAGAGTCTCACTTTGTCACCCTAGGTAGAGTGTGGCGGCATCACAGCTCACAGCAACTTCAAACTCTTGGGCTTAAAAGATTCTGTTCCCTCAGCCTCCCAAGTAGCTGGGACTACAGGCAACAGCCTGAAGGCCAGGCTATTTTTTTAGAGATGGGGTCTTGCTCTTACTCAGGCTAGTCCTGAACCTGTGAGTTCAGGCAATCCACAGGCCTCGGCCTCCCAAATACTGGAATTATAGGCATGAGACACTGCGCTCAGCCCAACTGTGTGGTTTTTTTTTTCCTCCTCTCAAACTTAGACTGTATTACATCCTTTTCTCAATTAAATATTTCAATAGTTTCCCATTATCTTTAGCATCAAGTCCAGTCCACAGTATGTTAGATATTATGATGTTGCCCTTCCTAATTATTCCAGACCTGTATCTCAGCTTGTATTACTTCACATGAAAAGTTTCAATGCAGCCAAACCTGCTTTCCTAACAGTTATAATGTTCTGTTATCTCTTAGCTTACACATCTGCTGTTCACTATGCCAAATATTTAATCTTCTCCTATTCATCTTTGCCTGACTAAATTTCACTCTTCCTTAATTACTCTGCTTGGATCACCTTCTAGGAAAGAATTCTCTGATCATTGAAGTTCCTTTTCTAAGTTTCTCCACACTATTTTAACCCATTATGCACTGGAGCACAGTGTCTGGCACTTAGACAACTGGGAAACAGTAATAAATTCTATTTTACATTTAATGGCTGGAATAAGATCATGTTAACAAGCAAAAAAGCAAAAAACCCAAAATGTCTGCAGTGAAAGTCAGTGCAACTATAAGATAGAAAAATAGCTGTTGGAAAAATAACCATGTATTAAAATAAAAAAAAAACCTGATAAATTAAAATTTATCAAAATCAAAACATTTATTCTTTGAAAATCACTATTAAACATGAAAAGGGAAGACAAAGACTTGGATAAAATATTTACAACACATATATAAAAGGATTTGTATGTTGAATTCATAAAGAACTCTTTTAACTTAATATGATGACAAAACCCCCCATGAGCAACATTTTATATAGATTCTTTGTAAAGAAAAGATATGAAGGAACAATAAGCACACAAAAAGCAACATAATTAGTTATCAGGAAAAACCAAATAAGACCAAAATGCAATATATACCGCCGAGAATGGCTGGGTTTTTTTTTTGTTGTTGTTGTTTGTTTGTTTGTTTTTTACATTTTGAAAACAGAAAACAAAGTAAGCATGCATGAGGATGTGGAGTAGCAGAAACCCTCATCATTAATTGTGTAAATATAGAATGATGGAACCATTCGGAAAAACCTTTGGAAATTTCTTTTGACATTGAATATATACTTAAGTCTACCTTATGCTTTAATCGTTTCAATCCTAGGAATTTACCTAAGCAAAAATGAAAACATACTTCCACATAGATATTTGCACACAAGTACTAATATGAGTTTCGTCATGGTCACTAAAAAGCAGCAAGTATCTAAATGTTGCAAGGTGGCACACATCTGTATATTGGAATACAGGACAACAGTGAACAGGTGTGAACTACTGATACGTCCATGGACGTATCTCATTATTAATGAAGTGAGTGTCCAAAGCCAGTACAAAAGTGTATATATCCTGTGCAATTCTATTTGTATACATTTCTAGAAAATGCAAACAAATCTAAAGAGACAAAAAACAAATCAATTGGGGGCAGTGGGCATTGGTCCCTATGCCAGAAGTGGTGGGTTCAAACCCAGCCCAGGCCAAAAAAAAAAAAAAATCATTTAGGAGGGAGGAGAAAGAATTTCTTAGTATAATTTGTGGATTTCCTAAACATTGCTCATTGGCTATTTCCCCTTAGGAGTATTTTCCAAGGATTTCTGTAGTTAGGTATTATTTTTGTTTTTGCTTTCTTTTTGTTTTTTTTTTCTTAGAATCTCACTCTGTTGCCCCAGACTAGAGTGCCAGGGCCTTAGTGTAGCCCCCTTGCTACCTCAATCTCCTGGGTTCAAGTGATCCTCTTCCCTCAGGCTCCTGGGTATAACTGGGACTACACAATGCTGGGTTAATGTTTCCATTCTTTAGTAGAGATGGGTGTCACTCTTGCCCAGGCTGGCTTTGAACTCCTGTGCTCAAGGGATACTCTCAACTTGATATCCCAGAGTGCATAGATTATAGGTGTGAGCTACATGCCCAGTCTATTTTTGCTGTCTTGATAATGTCCTCTGGTTTCACTGCAAAATGGATATGAAAAGCTCCTGGTGTTGTCTTGCCAGAATTCAATCCTTTAGGAGTGTTTAAAATATCATTTTGCAAATAAACATAGACTTTGTAACAATGAAAGTTCTTAATGGATTGTTGGGGTGTTTTCAGTTAATTTTCAGTTATTTCACCAAGAAAGCTGTCTTGGTTTCTTTTCCAGTGGGCAGTAAGCCCACATTGAGAACAAATTTAATTCATTTGCGAAAATTTTTGGTGTTTTTTTTTTTTCTCTCTCTCCCTCTCTCTCTCTCTCTGTTTTTAATGTTCTATTATGAGGTTTACCAATTAGGCATTGGATTTACTTTTTGTAAAATAGAAAACATTTAGAAAGACAAACTCGCTGTATTTGTGGGCTCTTTTTCTCCCCCATGAATGCCACCATCTGGATTGCAGTGCAATTTTTCTGGATCAAACTTGACTAAACTTGACAAAACAATCCTCAGCAAGAACGTCTATCACAAATTCAAAAATTTTTTTTCAATGACATCTGACACACTGTAGTCTAGGATAGAACACCTCTATTTTGCATTGAATTATTATATTTATACAAGTGATAGTTTCATTCCTGAGACTTGTAAACATAAGCCATTTTATGTATACCTACTGCGTGTGCTGCTAACAGTGACAGAAATTAAGTTGTCTGTTATTCCTAAATTCCCTTTTGGAACCTTAGAGATGAAGCAGTGGTTTAAATATGTGCGTTTGTGTGTGCACATGGGAAGTACCTTAATTGGAAAAGTTATAGATTTGGAAAATAAGCAACAGCTCCCGTTTCTAATTCACTGTTTATGGAATCCAATATGATACCTCCACCTTCGTGGACACAGTAGCAGGGGACGGTTATATGAAGCTACTATCCATGTGGAAAATATAATTAAGAATTGATACAGAGACCAGAGGAGAGGAGGAATCTGCTATGAACAAATTTATGAAGCTCAGGGTATAGAAACCATTAATAGTATTTACTAAGTACATATTATTTGCCAAGCAAGGGGCAAATAGGGATTAAATAGTTTATACAGAATAATAATCTTAATTTTCACAGGAAGGTGGGGCATAAATTTTAATTACTGTCTTTCACAAGCAATCAGAGGCCGTTAAAGATTAAGAAATCTGTCTCTACCCGCTTTATTTACTGTGTTCTTGGCTGTGCAGAAACTTTTTAGTTTGATCAGGTTCCCAAAGTGTATTTTTGACATTGCTTCAATTGCCCAAGGGATCCTCCTCATAAAATTTTCGCCCAAGCTGATTTCTTCAAGTATTTTCCCTACACTTTATTCTAGCATTTTCATAGTTTCATGTAGTTATACTATAAGAAATAAAAAAAAGAAAAAAAAAGAAATCTGTCTCTCAATTCATGCAAAGTGGAAGTGTATTATATGTTGCTCAAAAACAAAGAGTAACGGTCAAAATGTTCAAGAGAATTCATTGTATTGGGGTTAACACAAGTAAACACATGGAGCAATTGTCAAGCCCTGTAGGGTAATGCTGATGGGTGGTGCTGCTCCTGGAGGGTGTGTATGCGAACGTATAATATTTAGGGACATAGATTTTGCATGTTTGAGGATATAAACGTGTATGGTACACCTGCGTGGCTAGAGATACACTCACGGGGTAGAAAGAAGAGACAGGACAAATGCACAAGGGGCACATAGAAGCTCTGAAATCAATGAAGCAAAGAAAAGGTTTGGTTTTATTTATTAATGAATTAAATGATATTATTATTTCTGTACTGAAAATGAATTGACTGTAATAACTCGAATGATAGCTATTTGTTACTCACAAAGTTCATAAAGCATTTGAAGATGCTCACAAAATTTGCTATTGCCAGTTCAGAACAAACTTTTCCAAGGACAGGCCTAATGTCTTACGCATTAAAACACTAATGATTCAACAAACAAAATACATATGTTTCTGATTTTGAGTACACATTTATGGAGATACAATGTCAAGCAGATATGTAAACTAATGTCAGTAAGGTAACATTCTGTCCTTTTAAGCAGTGGTCCCTAACCTTTTTGGCACCAGAGGACTGGTCTCACAGACGACAATTTTTCCATGGGCAGGGGTAGGGATGGGATAGGAGGCTGAGCTCAGGTGGTGATGTGAGCAGGGGGTAGTAGCTGTCAACACAGATGAAGCTTCCCTGCTGACCCATCCTCACCTCCAGCTGTGTGGCCCTGTTCCTAACAGGCCCTGAACTAGAATCTTTTTGGCACCAGGGACTGAGGATTTATGAAAGACAACTTTTCTGCGGATGGGGTGAGGGCTGGTGATGGGTGCACAGGAGGCAGCGCTCAGTCGGCAATGCTCTGCAGACAAGTCCTAATAGGCCACAGATCAGCTCAGGTCCGAATAGGCCACGGGTCAGCAGCGGTCTGCTACTCAGCTCCCAAATGTTCACATACTCGTACTTGAATAGTCACAGCATGCGGACTGGGATCTTGTCTTTCATACTAAAGGTAGATGGTAGGACCTATTTAGAAGCCCATCATAACTGCAGTCTAAGTAGTGTTTGGTACCTGAGTTTCAGGCGCTTGGTCTTGACGATTTGAAGAATGAATTGAAGGACCACAGATTAGTGGTAAGACAGGATTTATTCACAGAAACCAAACCTCCTGGCAGAGATAACCCAGGAGGGGAACAAGCTCTTCTCCTTCTTTGCGGGTCTGTTCTCAGGCTTTCTGCTTAAGGGTTTATATAGTGGCAGGGGGTTGTTTTGCCTGAATTCAAGTGCCAGTCTTGTCTGTTACAGCCAGTTGTCCAATCAGCAGCAAGGTGCCAGACCTCAGGCCCTGGAAACTCACGTGAGGAGACAGCAAGGTGCCAGCCATGAAATTGACCAGCCAGAAGTGCATGGGGAGGAGACAGCGAGGCCCAGTGTCTCCCCCCTGGTGTCCGACCCTTCCAAAGCTGGTTCCTCCAGCCCAGGCAGCAGCATCAACACTGTCAGGGCTTACGCGGCAGGTCGTAGCGCCACCTATCCTGCATCAAGCTCATCACAGGTGTGCAGTTCAACTACAGTTAATGCTGTCGTCTGATACAATTCTTTAAAACAATGAAAATTTAAGAAAATATCTCTTCATAATAATATGTATTTTCTAAATATGAAATTGTGGGTAATAAATCTTTAATAATCTCTCATAATTTATCAATGAATGCAAAAATTAGAAAATAAAAAGGCATCAACTGTACATCAAGTATAAGATTCAGATTTTAAAAATGTATCTTTATACCCCCAGTCTGACTTAACTATGTTTTCATAATTCCTTTAACTTCTAATTATTTTAGAAATATCTGAATAATTTGCTAGGGTACAAGAAACCATTCCAAAGCCAGAGGTCCTGATATCACTCTTGATTCAAAGGCCATAATCTCGACTTTAGACATGTGATAAAATTATTCATAACTTTAAAGCATCTTTCTACATCTTTACATAGAATAGCCTTTTGGTCTCAGGGGATATGATTATTGAGGAAGGAGTCAGTGTATTATAAATTTCTCCAAACAAGTAGTATTTTTTCTGTACCTTGGCATCAAATGCTCTGTTTCCATCCCTCACCAGGCCCATCATCCCCCCCTCAAATCCTCACAGAAAAATAGGGCCTCATGTATCATAATTGACTATAATATTTATTCTTTATTGTATCAGATACTGTATTAATACAGGACGGGTGGCACCCCAGACAACTCAGTCAAGCTGAGCTTCAGGAACTGCTGACTGCCGCCTCCACCAAGGCGGTGTTGGTGCTGCGGCCACCGGCAGAGAGGAGCCAGCCGGCTGGGGGGTACGCAAGGGGGGCCTTGCCCAACCCCCCAGGCTCTAGTAGTCAGAGGGGCCAGACAACTGCTGGGGAGACACCTGTGCCTTGGGGTCTCCTTCCCCTTGCACTTATGCCTGAACAGGGGTTCCCCCATTTCCTATGCCTAGGTCAATTCATGTACGTTTCCCAGGCCTCAATTCCATGAATGGAGTTGAAAAGAACTAATTTTTTTTTCTAATAAACTCTGCATTGCTCTAAGAATGGGGTGATCTATAGATACTCCAGAAGGGAATATTCCATATCTACAAATGATGCCCTTTGATTAGTCTCATCCAAGGAACTTTCACCCAGCTTTCAGCAGGGCATAGATTGGGCCAGAATCCCTGGCTCTGGGAACATATTCTATTTGAACAGAGAAGTGGCCTTTATATAGAATAAGAATCTTTTATTTAGAGATCACTATGAAACCCTCCATTCCCATTAATACTTTCATTCACCTTGCCCCCATGGAAGGGACTGTATCCATTCATTAATACTTTCATTCACCTTGCCCCCATGGAAGGGACTGTATCCATTCATTAATGCACTAATTCACCTTGCCCCATGGAAGGGACTGTATCCATTCATTAATACTTTCATTCAC